>JAUZSW010483279.1:0-17290 GCA_034780735.1 Hyalogyrina grasslei
CTGCGGTTATTGCTGTTGCCAGGAAGCGATGCGATCTGATTCATGCGATCCTGACGAAGCGTGTCCCGTATCGGGTGTCACCTGAAATAGTTCTCGAAGCGGCTTGACAACATGACGGGGACACCCCCCCGAAAGTGTATGCTCACTCAGGTGGCACCGCTTGTGGGTCATCGGCCAAGTTAAACACGGAGGCAATGTGTTTTCATCTAGATCGGGTGTATTCGGCACTACCGGGCAATCCGAGGACAGGATCAGTACCGCCAGGATCAGGCGTCCACTGAAATGGCTGATAACGGGTCTGTTCGCCGTTCTTGGTGTTATTGCGATGGGCTCCCCAAGTGCCGCAACGCTAGAGAAGGACCCATTCACCCTGAATTCGAATCACTTCTTGCAGACGTACGTTTCGGGCCACACTTACAACAAGGTCAGACTGGTAATGCAAGGCGACGGGAATCTGGTTCTATATCGCATTCGTTTGACTCCTGGTGGTGAGATTTGGACGGCGATCTGGAACAGTGCGACCTCGGGCAACCCTGGAGCGCGGGCGGTGTTTCAGGCCGATGGCAACCTGGTTGTGTACAGCAGCACTAATGCGGTTCTGTGGCACGCCAACGCCGGAGGATTCTGGGGAGGTAATAGTAGCAAGTTCCTCCTTGGCGGGGATGGCCAGATGTCGCTAGTTGGACCGTCGTCTCAGATTCGTTGGATCAGTAACTCTTCGCAAGCAACTTCGAATACTGGATCCCAAGCACCTTTCTCCCCGAGATACGCTGACAGCAACTGGCACACCCACATAACGAGAGAGACGAACGCTTCCGATCGCGCCGATTGGCAGTGGCGAATAAATGGTCCTGGCGCCGAAAACGTCTATGAGCCAACAGACCTCATTATCCATAAGGCGACGACTTACAACGTTCACGTCGACGTCAAATGGTGGGAGCAAACAATAAGCAACGCTCTAGCTGACACGAAATGCGTGAGACTTGGCTCGGGCGATGAGTGCGACCAATGGAGAGTCAGATTTAGTCACACACTTGCGAACAACTACTCAAGTCACATGAAGAATAACGGTGTGTGTCACGAATGGGGCCACACTGTCGGTTTTAGAGATGGTGGCTCGAACGGCGCTAGTTGTATGACTGGCGGCGACAACACTCTCTTGAGGCAATGGGAAATCAACAGAATAAACGGGTGGTACTGATAATGGGAATTCTAAGGATTACCAGGACGTCAGTGTCCGTTGTCGTTTCCACTTTGCTAGCGGTGAGCTGCGGAACGGTGTCAGACTCGGCTTCGGATACCAGCCCAGTTAGCTCTGAACCTGGGCCGGTGGATTCCGATGGAGGAGTAAGTGCCAACAAGCCAATGGAATCGCGATTCTTCGTTGAAAGCGCATCCCCGGACGCACTATCAACCTTCTATCCAGAGTTCTCGGACTTCGGGGACCTGGCCAAGGCGACCGACATTGGGTTTGTCGGAAGGATCGTTGGCATAGAGGCAAATATCGGAGCTGATGGGCCTAACCTCGAAGACGACTCCGGTGTAGTCATCACGTATGACGCAATTGTGTTCGAAGTAGTCGAGGTTCTAAGCGGAGGCGAACTGGCCCCAGGTGACAAGATAACAATCGCCCACCCGGTGCTGTCCGACGTACCGGGACAGAATGGACTAGAGAATGTGCCTCTTCGCCTCGAGCCAATTGGCCTGCTCAAGGCTGGAATCGAGGCCAAGGCGGGAGAAGGACCCCGCTACCTGGTATTCGCTCGTAGGAATGCCGGGAGCAAAGGGGACGGGCTGTTCGTGCCAGGCGGGAGGGTTGTCTACACCTTCTTTGGCCCGGGTTCGGTGGCTCCCCTGGCCGAGGATGGGCACACTGTCGAGTCGACAGGCAGGGCACCCTTCATAGATATGGCTGGAGCACGAAACGGTCTTGGATATGACATAACGACAGAAGCCGTGAGGGACTGGATCGCCAACGGCTCTCCTTCCATTTCGGTTCCTGATGCCGCTAAACCCAAGCCGGGCGACGACCTCAATAGAAGGGATGAATAGAGTTCTGGCTTGACCTGGACATGATCAAATTCGAGTCTACGCGACGCTACAAGAGCGCAAGCATGAATCCGGTCACAGGACGCAAAACTAGCGCTGTGTTATTGACACTTTACAGAAGACAGCGAAAAACGCTAGGCCGAGGCTCGAAGCCACCAGGGACGAGGCCGAAGCCGATGCAATGGACGGCTAGGTGCAGTCCGCTGGCTTCTGCTTGGGATGAGTCAGTGGTCATAGGTGGGGCTCCCCGGGGTCTCAGATGTTGTAGCCCCCAGGCGATCCGAGCCGAGGAAGTCGACCTGGCGCCAGGCCTCGTAGACCACGATGGAAATAGCATTCGCCAGATTCAGGCTCCGGTTGTTGGGTCGCATGGGGATTCGGATGAGGTGGTCGGGGGAGAGCTGATCCCGGATGGAGCGGGGCAGGCCGGGCGACTCGGACCCGAAGATTAGCCAGTCGTCGTCCCGGTAGGAGATCGTGTCGTAGCGGGAGGTTCCCTCCGAGCTGAATCCGAACACCCGGCCTGTCATGAGTGGTTCGAGGCTGGCCCAATCGGGATGGACGGTCACGTCGGCTAGCTCGTGGTAGTCGAGACCGCCGCGCCTCAACGCCCGCTCGGTCATCGAGAATCCCAGCGGCTCGACCAGATGGAGGGATGCCCCCGTATTGGCGCAGAGCCGGATGATGCTCCCGGTGTTTGGGGCGATCTGGGGGTAGACGAGGACCACGTGCACGTCACCAGGGTACCCGCCCGGCTGATCCCGGAAGGGGGTTGATGCCCAGGGGCGGTAGCCTGGTGGGATGGCCAACGGTCCGAGAAAAGTGGGGCGCGTCCTGCGCAAGGCGGCCGATCAGGCCCGAAAGACGGCCGAGAAGGGGCTTGAGAAGGCTCACCCCAATATCCAGGCCCAGATGGGCCTGGTGCCGCCCCCCCGCAGCCTAGAGGAGATCCAGGCCGATCTTGATTCTCTCGTTGGGCTGGACTCGGTGAAGGAGCAGGTCCGCTCGCTCATTGCCTTCCTCCAGGTCCAGGCCCGGCGCGAGCAGCACGGACTCTCGGGAATCTCTACCTCTCAGCACCTCGTCTTCTTGGGTAACCCCGGCACCGGCAAGACGACGGTGGCCCGCCTCGTGGCCGAGATGTACGGATCCGTCGGCCTGATCAGCAAGGGCCATCTGGTTGAGGTGGACCGGGCCGACCTGGTTGGCCAGTACGTCGGCCATACGGCGGCGAAGACCAACCGGGCGGTCAAGCGGGCCCTGGACGGGGTCCTGTTCATCGACGAGGCCTACGCCCTGTCCAGCGCCAACAAGGCCGGAACCAACGACTTCGGCTCTGAGGCCGTCGAGACTCTCCTCAAGCGGATGGAGGACCACCGGGATCGTCTGGTGGTGATTGTCGCCGGTTACCCGAAGCTGATGAACCAGTTCCTCAACTCCAACCCCGGTCTCCGCTCCCGTTTCGCCCGCGAGATAACCTTCCCGGACTACGACACCGACGAACTGGTCGAGATCGCCGAGAAGATGATTACCGACGCCGAGTACCGGCTCGTCCCCCGGGCCGACGAGGCCCTGCGCCGCATCATGCTTCTGGCATCCGGCGCCGACGGGTTCGGCAACGCCCGCTACGCCCGCACCCTGTTCGAGCAGGCCATTAATCGCCAGGCCCTGCGCCTGTCCGAGGAGGGGGACGTCGGAATCCTGAGTTCGGAGGCGGTGAGCGTCATCGACGCCGACGATCTCCGCTCGGCGGCCGAGGTGCTCAAGCAAGCCGGGACCTCTAACCGGCGTCCCCATCGATAGTCGGACTGGCTCGGGGCCTCGGTCCGGCCTAGGGTCTTGCCATGCATCGCCCCGCTTATGAGTTGGCCGTCCGGTCTCTGGCCGCACCAGGTGATTGGCTGACCGGGCCCGAACGCGTCGAGGTCTGGGCCCAGTCACGCGATAGCGCCACCAATGAGCTCGATCGGCGGCGTCGCGAGGCTCTGACCCCGGCAGCAGTCGAGGGGCGTCATCTAGCCACCGAACTCCTGACGGCAACCGAGGTCGAGGTGGTCTATCGGGTGGCCTCGGACCCGGGCCGACTGTCGCGGCCGTGGGCCGAACCGATCATCTCGGAGATTGGCGAGGAGCGCTACACAAGGCCAGGGCAAACGTGAGTCGGGCGCTCTCCCTGGTGCCGGAGACCAATCGGGCCTGGCGGGATCTGGTGGACGACTTCTACTCCCGGGGAGACGGATTCTTCGGCCTGGCCTGGGACCGTCCACTCTCCCGACCCCAGGTGGAACTGGCGGCCGCTCGGGCGACGGTACTTGACGAGTGTTTCTATTGAACGTCGTCTCACGCCAGCCTGCTCCGTGCGAGCGGCCAAGCCAATGGGCTCTCAGTCGATGTCGGAGGCGTCCTCGCTCGAGAGGTCTTTGAGGACTGTGGGGTGCCGGCCGGGGCGCTGCTCCTGCGGTTCGTTGACTCCGTGGCTCGCCGTCCCGAGCGCTACCGGCGAGCCAGAGCCGATCTGGAGGCAGCAGTCGGCGAGGCGGGTCTGACCGAAGCCGCGGCGACCGTTGCCGCCTTTGCCGGCCTGGTCCGAGTGGCTGATGGAACGGGTATCGCCCTCGACGACGGGACCATAGACTACTCCCAGGACCTACGCTCTCAGTACGGTTTGGACTCCTTCTCGGGGGCGTCCAACTCGGACCTGGCCCGGTCGGCCGACAGTGACGACTTCTCGGTCAAAGGACTGTTCACCTAGTACGACCGTTTGCCCGAAGGACGCTTTAGCCAAAGGACGCTTCCCTTGACATTCCCATCGTCAGTCGCCGAAGTCTCTCAGGGACTGGCCGATCACGACTATCTACCGGACGAGGGCCTGGCCACCGCTGTATTCCTCGCCATCACCCTGCGGCGCCCCCTCTTCCTCGAGGGGGAAGCCGGGGTTGGTAAGACCGAGGTAGCCAAAGCCCTGTCGCGATGGCTCGGTGGGCCGTTCATCCGCCTCCAGTGTTACGAGGGGATTGATTCGACCCAGGCGGTCTACGAGTGGGACTACACCCGTCAGCTGCTTCATCTCCGAACAGCGGAGGCCACCGGAGCCGCCTCGGAAAAGGATTCCGAGGAGCTGGAGGCCGAGCTCTACGACGAACGCTTCCTCATCATGAGGCCTCTCCTGGAGGCCATGGCCCCGTCCGATGAGGGAGTGCCCATCCTGCTTATTGATGAGGTTGATCGGGCCGACGACGAGTTTGAGGCGTTCCTATTGGAGGCCCTCTCCGACTACTCGATCACTATCCCCGAGCTGGGCACGGTTACCGCCGAGGTTCCCCCGATCGTGGTTCTGACCTCAAACCGGACTCGAGACGTTCACGATGCTCTTAAGCGGCGCTGCCTCTACCACTGGGTCGAGCACCCCAGCTTCAATCGGGAGGTGGAAATCGTAGCGATGAGGGCACCCAGCGTTGAGATCGGTCTGGTGCGCCAGGTGGCAGCGGCCGCTGAGGTCCTGCGTGAACAGGGACTTTACAAGCCACCGGGGGTAGCTGAGACCATCGACTGGGCTCATTCCCTGGCCGCTCTTGGGGTCCGAGAGATGGACGAGACCACCATCTCGTCGACGCTGGGGTCGGTGCTCAAGTATCGGGAGGATCAGAAGCGCATCGCCGACGGAGGGATTGGTGACCTGATGAGGGCTGCCCTCGCCGCCGCGACCTCTAACCCGGCCAATTCGGGCTCGCGCCCCTGATGCCGACGGCCGGAGGGGCGACGATTCCGGATCCAGACGTGTTCGAACGCGCCGCCATCGGGTTCTGTCGGCTGCTTCGGGCCGGTGGCCTAAGGGTTCCGCCCAGCTCGTCCATCGACTTCGTCTCGGCCCTGGAGGTAACGGGGGTGGCCAGCGAGTCGGCGGTCTACTGGGCGGGACGGGCGACCCTGATCCATCACCCGGAGGACATCGACTTCTACGACTCGGCCTTCGATGCGTTCTGGCGGGCCCAGGCCTCGGACGACCTGTCGCTGCCCCCGGATCCACCTCCCCCCGAAGAGATCGCGTTCGATAGCGACACCGAACCGGACGAGTCGGAGTCCGAAGAAGCCGCCGAGGACGTGCAGACGGTCCGATTTTCGCGGATCGAAGTCCTGTGTGAGAAGGATTTTGCCGAGTGCACGGTCGAGGAGATGGCGGAACTGTCGGCTCTGATGGCTCGCTTGCGGTTCACCACCTATCATCGCCAGTCTCGCCGCCGGACCCCGTCTGGGGCCCGCGGCCAAACCCCCGATCTGCGTCGCACGATCCGGCTAGCCTTGGCCCATCAAGGCGAGCCGATCCGGATGGCGTATACATCCCCCTCGACCCGGCCCCGTCGTCTGGTGATGCTGCTGGATGTTAGCGGCTCAATGGAGACCTATTCGCGGGCCCTGATCCGGTTCATGCACGCTGCCGTCGTAGCCCGTAGCCGGGTAGAGGCCTTTGCCTTCGCCACCCAGCTCACCCGGATCACCAGACAGCTGACCAACCGGGATCCTGATGCTGCCATCGCCGCGGCTACTCCCAACATCGGGGACTTCTCCGGCGGGACCCGCCTGGGGGAGGTCATTGCGGACTTCAACGACCGCTGGGGAATCAAGGGTATGGCGAGGGGCTCGGTGGTGGTAATCCTGTCCGACGGTTGGGATCGCGGCGACCCCGCCCAGCTGTCAGAACAGATGGAGAGGCTACACCGGGTTACCCATCGCCTAGTCTGGGTCAATCCCCTGAAGGCCACCCCCGGGTACGCTCCGTTGGCTGCGGGCATGGCCGCCGCCCTTCCCCACCTCGATGAGTTCGTTTCTGGCCATTCGTTCTCGTCGATTTCCGACCTAGCCCTCATCATCGCCGGAGAAGTATGACCCACCCCGATCCCACCCCCCATTGGCCTCCCCCCAGCGGCCCGCCGACGCCCGGTGTTCCAGCTCCCGGGGTTTCGGTTCCTGCCCCAACACCGGACGGATACCTCTCGGCTGGGCCGCCGGTGTCCTTCGGGGCCCCTGGCCCAACCGCTGACCCGGCCCTCGAGCCGAGGTGGGGGATGGGCGACATCCTGCTTGGGCTTCCCGTGATCCTTGTCGGAGCGCTAATAGGAATGGTCGTCGGGATGGTCATCGAGGGGACCCTCGACGCCGACCGGCTCGCCACGGCCCCCTCGCTCATCGCCTGTGGTGCGATAGGACAGCAGGTCGCCATGGGTCTTTGGCCTGTCGTCGTTGGTCGCTGGAAGGGGAACGGGGCGGCCAAGGACTTCGGCTTTCGTTTCGCCCCGTTCGATTTCGTGATGGGGCCGGTGTTCGCCGTTGGTACGGCCATTGCCGCCTTCGCGGTCGCCGGGGGCCTGGCGGCGCTGCTTGGGGTAGCAGAAAGCGAGGAGTTGTCGAACACCTCCATCCTCACCGACAATCGGGAATCGGTCTGGTTCTGGGTGATCGTCGGGGTCACCGTAATCGGAGCCCAACTGAGCGAGGAGCTATTCTTCCGAGGCCTGTCCATGAGAGCTATTGAGAAGAGGTTTGGCCTCAATCTGGCGATTCTGGGATCGTCAGTCCTGTTCGTCCTGCCTCACTTCACTAACGCCCCGTGGCGGGAGACCGTGGTTCTCTTCGCCTCTCTGTCGGTCGTGGCCTTAGTCCTGGCTCTGATAGTTCGCTTCACGGGTCGCTTGGGTACCTCGATCGTGGCCCATGCGGTGTTCAACCTGTTCTCGGTCAGCGTGATAATCCTCCAAACGGCCTGAATCTGGCGGACCTCTGATCTGGCCTTGATCCAGTCTTGATACCGGACGCTCATCATGGTTCTTAACCAACCAGAAGTGAGGACCAAGAAATGAACCCAACCGTTAAGAAACTGCTAGCAACCGCATCGGTGGCTGCGATATTCGGGGCCGGAATGGCCTTTGGCCCCGGGGCGGTCTCCGCCCAGGGAGCAGACGAAACCGATTCCACCGCTACGACTCAGCCCGCCCTCGACGAGGTAACCCAGGCCAAGATCGACGAGTGTGATGCCGTATTCGAGGAGATCTTCGCCGAAGAGATGGAGAACTTCGAGGAGTTGACAGACGAGGATATCTCTGAGATCAACGCCGAAGAGGAAGCGCTGGCCACCCACCTGGATGCCGCCGGAGTCTCCTACGAGCGGATCACCGACGAGGCGGGATTCAGCTACGTTGAGATTGACTGGGAGGATGAGGCAGCGGTTGCGGCCTATGACACCTACTGGGAGAGCCTCTTCGACGATGAGCTGGTCGACGACGAGTTCGATTTCGGCGAGCTCGATGCCGAGACCGAGGCCCGCCTTACGGAGTGCGACTCCGTGTTCGAGGAGGCCTACGGAGACCTCGACTTTGACATGGATCTGTCCGACGAGGAACTGGCCGAGATCAACGCCGAGACCCAGCAGTTGATCGATGCCCTTTCCGCCGCTGGAATCACCGTCTCGACCACCGATGATGACGGATTTCTTGACTTCGACCTGGGTGATCTAACCGAGGAGCAGGAGGCCGTCGTTGATGGGGTCTTCGAGGACGTCTTTGGTGCCATGATGGCCGAGATCCCCGCCGAGGAGCTGGCCGCCATGAACGCCGAGGAGGATGCGATTGCCGCCTATCTCGACGACAAGGGGATCAGCTACGAGAGGGTCGATATGGCCCCCGGAATGTCCTTCGTTGAGATCGACTGGGAGGATGAGGCCGCCATCGAGGCCTACGATTCCTACTGGAGCGAAGCCTACGGCGACGACATGGCCTACTTCGAGGACCTTGACCCCGACGGGCTTGACGTGGATGACCTTGATTCGCTCGTCGATCCGGCCGATCATGAGACCGAGGATGATGGTTCCGACAACTAGGCAGACAATGGGTCGTCCCTGATGGCCCGAATACTCATCGCCGAAGACGATGAACGCCAGGCCCGAGTGCTGGAGGCTTACCTCCAGCGCGAGGGCCACAGCGTTGTTGTGGTCGGCAACGGCCGTGATGCCTTGGACGAGGCCAGGGTCCGCCAGCCCGACCTGGTAATCCTCGACCTGATGATGCCCCAGATCGGGGGCCTGGACGTCACGCGAGTACTTCGAGCCGACAGCGACGTTCCGATCATCATGGTTACGGCCATGGCTGCGGAAGAGGACATGCTTCTCGGCCTGGATCTGGGGGCGGATGATTACGTAACCAAGCCGTACAGCCCGAGGGAGCTTCTGGCCCTGGTCAGAGTGGTCCTTCGCCGGAGCAACCGGTCGGCTGAGGCTGAGCTGATCGTGGTCGGCCAGCTGGTGATCGACCTGGTACGCCACGAGGTGAGGGTGGGCGGGTCCGCGGTAGATCTGACGCCCCGAGAGTTCTCTCTTCTTGAGGCTCTGGCCTCGGACCCGGGCCGGGCCTTTACCCGCCGTGAGCTGATGGATGCTTCGGTTGGGTTCGATCACTACGCCCTCGAGCGAACCGTTGATATGCACCTGGCCAACCTTCGTAAGAAGATCGAGCCCGAGCCCAAGCACCCAATCTACGTGCAGACGGTCAAGGGGCACGGCTACCGGCTGGCGAGCGAATGAGCTTCCGGCTGCGGGTGTTTCTGGGGGGACTGGCGGTGGCGCTGCTGGCGGCAACCTTCACCGGGCTGCTGATCCGGAACCGAACGATCGACGCGGTGGAGAGTGCCGCCCAGGC
Source organism: Hyalogyrina grasslei (assembly GCA_034780735.1). NCBI lineage: Eukaryota > Metazoa > Mollusca > Gastropoda > Hyalogyrinidae > Hyalogyrina > Hyalogyrina grasslei. The sequence continues at coordinate 9,735 of JAUZSW010483279.1, forward strand.
CAACCTTGACGTCGACCAGGCAATCAAGGATGAGCTGTTCTTCTACTGGCTCGACGAGGGGACCTGGTCGGGCATCCAGGGGATGGTTGACGTCCTCAGCGAGGACTTTGATCGGCGTATTGCCCTGGTGGATTTTGAAGGGGAGGTCATCGCCGACTCGGACCCCGGCCAGGCCCTGCCGAGCGAGCCGGCCTCCCTCCTCGACTTTGCCTTCGAGTTCGATCCTGGGGATCCCGGTTTCGATCCGATCTCCGTCTGCGAGGACATGATCACCGAGGATGACCCCGAGGCAATGGACGAGTGCCTGGTCTTCTTTAGCGAGGGGATGGACCTCTCTCTGACCGCGGGTGAAGAGGATCTAGCCGAGGACGATGCCGTCTTCCTCTACCTGGGCTACCCGGCCGAGGTCCTGGTGGACCGGGGCACCTTCTCGACGGTGAACCTGCTCACGGTGGCCGGCCTGGTGCTGGTGGTCTCGGCCCTGATTGCCGCCCTGGTTGCCGGTCCTATGACCCGGCCCATTGATGAACTCACCGCCGCGGTCCACCAGTTGACCGACGGTGATCTTTCGATGAGAGTGGAACGGGCGGGCGGAGGCGAAATGGCCGAGCTGGCCGACGGGTTCAATGCCATGGCTGATGGCCTCGAGCGTTCGGACCAGGCTCGCCGCCGTATGGTGAGCGACGTGGCCCACGAGCTGCGCAACCCGGTCGGCGTGATGCAGTCCAACCTGGAGGCCGCCCAGGATGGACTGTTCCCAACCGACTCAGCTCTGCTTGACCTGCTGCACAGCGAGACCCTGCACTTGGCGACCATTATCGAGGACTTGAGCGAGTTGGCCCGGTCCGATGCGGGGGACCTGCCCGTTCACCCTGAACTGATGGACCTCCGCCAGATCGCCTCTGAGGTAGTGGACGTTAGCTCCCCGGCGGCGGCGGTGCTGGGTATCCAGATCGAGATTGTCGGAGATGCCGTGGAGTGTTACGCCGATCCCCACCGGATCCGGCAGGTCATAGCCAACCTGGTCTCGAACGCGGCTCGCCACTCGCCCGAGGGCGGCCGGGTCGCGATTGGGGTTGGCGACGACGAAGAGTGGGCTTGGCTGGAGGTAGCCGACCAGGGCAAGGGCCTAACCGCAGACGAGGCCGAGCTGGTGTTCGATCGGTTCTGGCGGGCTGATTCGGCCCGAGCGGCCGCGGACGGAGGGGCGGGGCTCGGTCTATCCATCTGCCGCTCCCTCGTCGAGGCTAACGGAGGCACCATTGTTGCTGGATCGGGGGCAGGGGGAGGCAGATTTCGTATCCAGCTACCTCTGGGGCGTGGGGGCGGTTAGCTCCGAGCAGACCGCGTCGCGCAGTGCGGTCACGGCCTCGGAGTGATCGATCGTGGATGATCGAACTACCTGGTGGACCTGAGGCAGGGGGCCGAAAGCCGCTCCCCGGTTCCATTCGACAACATCGTCTCCCAGCCAGCGGGCACCTAGTACCCCGACCCCAATCCCTGCCTGGGCGGCGGCCCTTACGTCCTCGGATGATTGGCCGCTGAAGGCGACTCGATGTTCGATGTCGTGGTCGTCGAGGATGGGGTAGGTGAAGTGTCCGTAGTAGCAGTACTTGCCAAAGTCGAGGAGGGGGACCACCTCGTCTTCGTGGGGGTGGTCCTTGGCGGTCACCCAGACCAGTCGCTCGGTCCACAGAATCGTGTCGGTATCGCGGAGGGTGTCGTTCTCGGCCTGGAAGATTCCGAGATCCAGCGAACCCTCCTCGATCAGATCGGCGATCCCGCCGCTGTGGTCGATGCTGAACTGGACCTCGATCCCGGGAAATCGGAGACGGAACCGTCCAAGCATGGCTGCGACTTGATCCATGTTCACCTCTCCGTTCGATCCGAGGTGGACGATTCCGGTCAGGTCAGAGCTTTGCAGATTGGCGACGGAGCGGTCATGGAGCTCCACGATCAACCGGGCGTTGTCAATCAGGGCGCGACCAGCGCGGGTGGGGCGAAGGGAGTGCCCCTCACGTATCAGGAGAGGTCGTCCCACTCGTTGTTCCAGACGCTTGAGTTTCCAACTCACCGCCGACTGGCTTAGGTTGAGTCGTTTGGCCGCCTTGGTCATGCTTCCGTTGTCTAGGACCGTGAGGAGGGCCCGGAGGGATTCTACGTCCAGCTGCATGACTGAAGTATGACTGGTTGTCATGAGAAGTACAAGAAACTGACTATTGAGTCATGGGCTCGACGGGTCGATAATAGTGATATGAACCCACTACCAACGACCAAGAAATTCGGGTATCACGGCCCGTCATCCCCTTCTAACCTGCGCCGGGCCATGGGCCCAGGCTACCAGGTCACGATTCTCAGTGAGGGCGTCCTTAGGCTCTTGCCGACCGACGATTCCGCCGACCGCAATCCCAGCTTCGTTTCCCACCGCGCCGCCTAGCTGACGCGTTTGGTGCCAGGCACCAAACGCGTCACTCAAGTCAGGGGACCGGGGGCCGAAAGGTAGGACCCGACGTAGAGGTGGTATGTCCCCTAACGAATGGCTGGTGCTTGGCGCCCTGGTGATCATGATTGCGGCCATGGTGTCGCGTCTGGTCTCGCCAACGGTTGGGGTGGTCGGAGCTCTGATCAGCCTATATGCCGCCGGAGTCGTGGATGCCGGCGAGGCCTTCAGCGGGTTCTCCAACCCCGCCCCTCTCTCTATCGCCGCCCTCTACGTGGTTGCGGGCGGCGTGGATCGGTCCGGAGCCCTGGCTGGGCCTCTTCGCCGCGTGTTGGGCTCTCATTCGGCCTCCACCGGACGATGGCGGCTCCTCGCTTCGGCCGCTCTTCTCTCGGGCTTTGTTGCTAACACTCCGGTCGTTGCCATGCTGATCTCACCCGTGCGGCGCTGGGCGGAGAACCGTCAGCTGTCCCCGTCGCGCCTGCTTATTCCGTTGTCGTACGCCACCATCGTCGGAGGGACGGTGACCCTGATTGGAACATCCACCAACCTGGTGGCGTCCGGGCTGGTGGAGGCAGCTGGGGGCGAACCGTTCGGTTTCTTCGAGCCAGCCCGACTGGGACTGCCGTTCGCCCTGATGGCTCTTCTCCTCATTGGGATCTTCGGTTCCCGGCTTATGCCGGACCGGTTCGAGCTGGAGCGGGATGAAGTTCGTAGTCCGTTCACGGCTTCCCTCCTGGTTGACGTTGGCGGCCCCCTCGATGGGGTTTCAATCCTCGCCGGAGAGCTTAGGAACCTATCTGCGGTCTATCTGGTTGGGGTTACCCGAGATGAGGTTCTGGTGGCCCCGGTTGATCCGTCAATGGTCCTGCGCGGCGGGGACGTTGTAACCTTCGCTGGCCGGGTCAACCAGGTCGTCCAGTTGACGTCCTTCCCCGGGCTCACCCCGCTCGAGTCTGACCAGGTAGCGGCCATGGAAGACTCCGCCCATTCCTGGTACGAGGCGGTGGTGGGGGCCACGTCTCCCCTGATCGGCAAAACGATCAAGCAGGCCGGGTTCCGCCGTCGCTATCAGGGGGCAGTTCTGGCCCTCAACCGAGCCGGTCAAGGGCTCGATACCAAGCTTGGTTCGATCCCCCTCCAGGTCGGCGATTCCCTCCTGATCGTTGCTGATAATGACTTTCGCGAGAGGTGGAAGTATCGAGGCGACTTCCTCCTTATCCATCGCCGTAGCGAGCCCCCTCCCAGCGCTGCGGCCAAGGCCCCACTGGCTGTGGCCATCCTCGCTGCTGTGGCCATGGCCCCGGTCCTGGGAGTGGCCGATGTGCTCAAGTCGGCGGTTCTTGGGGCAGCCGCCATGGTTATGGTCGGGGTCCTCTCTCCGAGGCAGGCCCGTCAGAGTGTCAACATCGACGTCGTGGTAATGATTGCTGCCTCGATTGGGATTGGTTCCTCGGTTGCCTCATCGGGGTTGGCTGAGCGGCTGGCGGTATTCCTCGTGGATCTCACCCGCGGCGGCGGAACCTTTGCGATCTCCCTGGTTCTGGTGGCAACAACCTTGCTCCTGACTGAAGTCATTACCAACGCCGGAGCCGTAGCGATCATGGTTCCTGTGGCCCTTCGGGTGGCGGACAACGTGGGAGGAGATCAGCGTCTTCTGGTCCTAGGGATAGCACTAGCTGCCTCGGCGTCGTTCCTGTCGCCGGTGGGCTATCAGACCAACACCATGGTGTTTGGGCCTGGTCGTTACCGCGCCTCGGACTACCTGCGGCTCGGAGCGCCCCTGACGGCTCTAGTACTGGTATTTATCCCACTATCCATGACTATTGGGCACGGATTGTGGTAACAATCACGGATCTGTTGTAAACGGGGGGTCGGACCCGTAGGCTTGCAGGCTGGTATGCGCGCCGGTATGCGCGCTCTAAAAGCACCGCACTCAGAAGGTTTTCCGTGCCAACAATGCAGCAATTGGTCCGAAAGGGCCGCAAGTCCAAGGTCAAGAAGGGCGCCACACCCGCTCTCGTTGGGTCACCCCAGCGTCGTGGCGTGTGCACCCGGGTCTACACCGCTACTCCAAAGAAGCCGAACTCGGCCCTCCGTAAGGTGGCCCGCGTGCGTCTGACCAGCGGAATCGAGATCACGGCCTATATCCCCGGTGAGGGTCACAACCTTCAGGAGCACTCGATCGTCCTGGTACGGGGTGGTCGAGTTAAGGATCTGCCTGGTGTTCGTTACAAGGTGATTCGCGGCACGCTTGATACCGCAGGCGTCCGTGAGCGTAAGCAGGCCCGTAGTCGCTACGGCGTCAAGAAGGATTAGAAGATATGCCTCGTAAGGGTCCAGCACCACGCCGTGAACTAGAGCCCGATCCCGTATACGGATCCGTCCTCGTTACCCAGATCGTCAACAAGGTTCTGCTCGATGGCAAGAAGACCACCGCCGAGCGCATCGTCTACGGAGCCCTTGAGGTGGTAGGCGAGAAGACGGGCGGAGACCCGGTCGCTACTCTCAAGCGCGCCATTGACAACACCAAGCCGCAGCTTGAAGTCCGGTCACGTCGCGTCGGCGGCGCCACCTACCAGGTGCCGGTGGAGGTCCGTCCCCGTCGAGCCAGCACCCTGGCCGTTCGCTGGGTCGTCACCCACGCTCGCAGCCGCCGGGAGCGCACCATGGCTGAGCGGCTCGCCAACGAGATTCTGGATGCCTCCAACGGCATCGGTGCCTCGGCTAAGAAGCGCGAAGATCTGCACAAGATGGCCGAGTCCAACAAGGCCTTCGCTCACTACCGCTGGTAGACGAGCCTCCCAACCACCCGTCGACGCCCGCATCTGCCAGCGTTGACGCTCCCGGTTCCCCTCTCGCATCATCCCTCTACCGCTTCGCCTGATCAAGGATTGAAATGTCAACGCGACCTACGCCCCTAAACCTATATCGCAACATCGGCATCATGGCCCATATCGATGCGGGTAAGACCACCACGACCGAGCGCATCCTCTACTACACCGGCAAGAACTACAAGATCGGTGAGGTTCACGACGGTGGCGCCACGATGGACTGGATGGAGCAGGAGCAGGAGCGCGGTATCACGATCACGTCGGCTGCTACCACCTGTTTCTGGAAGGAACACCAGATCAACATCATCGATACCCCCGGCCACGTCGACTTCACCGTTGAGGTAGAGCGTTCCCTGCGGGTACTCGACGGAACCGTGGCGGTGTTTGACGGAGTGGCGGGCGTAGAGCCCCAGACCGAGACGGTTTGGCGCCAGGCCGACCGCTACGAAGTTCCTCGCATGTGCTTCGTCAACAAGCTGGACCGCACCGGTGCTGACTTCTACTTCTGCCTTGACACCATCAAGGAGCGCCTCACCGACAAGGTGGCCGTCATCCAGCTCCCAATCGGTACCGAGGCTGACTTCCTCGGGGTGGTCGACCTGGTCGAGATGAACGCCAAGGTTTGGCCGGCGACGGTTGATGAGAAAGACCTCGGAGCCTCCTACGAGGTGGTCGAGATCCCCGACGAGTACTTGGAGAAGGCCCAGGAGTACCGTGAGCTGCTGCTCGATGCGGTCTGCTCGACCGACGACGATCTCATGATGGTCTACCTCGAAGGCGACGAAGTTCCAGACGATGACCTCAAGGCCGTCCTGCGCCGGGCCACCATCGCCAACGAACTGGTCCCTATCCTCTGCGGTACGGCCTTCAAGAACAAGGGTGTCCAGCCCCTCCTCGACGCCGTGATCGACTACATGCCTTCCCCGGTGGATCTACCCGCCGTCGAGGGCGTCACCTACAAGGGGGCCGAGCCCGCCTCCCGCGAGCCCAACGACGACGAGCCGTTCTCCGCCCTGGCCTTCAAGATCATGTCGGCCCCCAACGTCGGCAAGCTGGCCTACTTCCGGGTCTACTCCGGCAATATCGAAAAGGGCAGCCAGATCCTCAACACCCGTACCGGCTCCAAGGAGCGCATGGGTCGCCTGCTCGAGATGCACGCCAACAAGCAGCAAGACCGTGACCAGGCCTTCACCGGTGACATCATGGCCGCCATTGGGATGAAGAACGTTCGTACCGGCGACACGCTCACCGACGACCGCAACGCCATCGTTCTTGAGTCCCTCGACTTTCCGGATCCCGTCATCCACGTGGCCGTCGAGCCCAAGACCAAGGCCGATCAGGACAAGATGGCCAAGGCCCTCATGTCGCTCTCCGAGGAAGATCCTACCTTTACGGTTCACACCGACGAGGACACCGGGCAGACCATCATTGCCGGCATGGGCGAGCTCCACCTTGAGGTGCTGGTCGACCGGATGCTGCGCGAGTTCCGCGTGGATGCCACGGTTGGTAAGCCACAGGTCGCCTACCGCGAGACCATCACTAAGGTGGTCGAGAAGGATACTTACACCCACAAGAAGCAGACGGGTGGCTCGGGCCAGTACGCCGAGGTCACCATCAAGATGGAGCCCTCCGGCTCGGGTGGCGGATACGAGTTTATTGACAAGATCTCCGGTGGGCGTATCCCCCGTGAGTACATTCCTTCGGTCGACCATGGCATCCGTGATGCTATGACCACCGGCGTGCTCGCCGGATATCCGACCGTGGACGTTCGTGTGACCTTGCTTGACGGCAAGTATCATGACGTTGACTCGTCAGAAATGGCGTTCAAGATCGCTGGAAATATGGCCTTTAAGCAGGTCGCACGCAAGGCGAAGCCCGTCCTCCTCGAGCCAGTGATGGCCGTTGAGGTCGTTACCCCAGAAGACTACATGGGGGATGTCATTGGTGACCTGAACTCCCGGCGCGGACGCGTCGGGCAGATGGAATCCCGTGGCCTCAATAATGTGGTCACCGCTCAGGTTCCTCTGTCGGAGATGTTTGGTTATTCAACCGATCTCCGCTCGAAGACCCAGGGTCGGGCCACCTACTCCATGCAGTTTGACTGCTACCAAGAGACTCCAGGCAGCGTGCAGGAAGAAATCGTACGCCGCATCCGGGGCGAGTAAAACTAACTAGAACAAATCCCGAGAACTACTCGTTCCGGAAATTGAAAGGTTGCCACTGATGGCTAAGGACAAGTTTGAGCGTAATAAGCCTCACGTGAACGTGGGGACGATGGGTCA
>JAUZSW010484390.1:0-17259 GCA_034780735.1 Hyalogyrina grasslei
CATATCTTCCAATCTCTTACTAAGAGTATACCGCATGTAAATATTTATGCAATAGCTTGGGTGTGGATAACTTTTTGGACATTCGATGTCCAAAAAGGAGGGGAAAGAAAAAAGCACTACAGATTTTCTGTAGTGCTTAATAGTTTGTGCCTTATGGCTATTTCTTTTCTTTCACAGGAATGCTGATGACACCTGTTTCGTTGAACTCCCTGATCTGCTCTGGTGTTGCACCTTCTTTGATGAGATCATTCCAGTCTTCATCACCCTCAACGATCGGACTGTCGTCATACTCTTCATCGTCAATATTATCATCCTCTTTCATCTCTCTTTGGAGAGCTTCGTAGTCTACTTTTTCACCAAGGAAAATATCTTGTTGCTCTGATGTCAGAATAGAACGGAGATATCTATTATATGACACATTATCTTTCTCACTTATCTCCATATAGTCATCAAATGTGATCTCACCACGCTCGACTTGTATATCTAAGCGCATCCCAGCACGTCGATGATCTCTATTGAATTGCGATACATCGGCGACAATAGCAGGATCGACAAGTGCATAAAGCTCATCAATTGATTGCATCTCTGGATGGACTTTCATGATGTTCGGGAAGTCAAGAAAGATTGCCTCATCAGTTGCAAGGACAGCAAGACCATTCGGAAGCTCCTGATCTTTTGGCACATCACCCGAATAGGAAGCGTACTGCTCATCAGTGAGGATTGATGCAAGCTCTCTATCGTGCATCAAAGAACTCTGATACGTAGTCCCTACCCAAAATGCTCTATCAATTTCACCGTAAGCATACTGATCAGAAAGAGTTTTAAAACGATAAACATCTTCTATACCAGCGCGTAGCATTTTTTTGATGGTGTCTTCGCTCATATCTTTAAAGACTGGTCGCATAAACTCTCGCATCATTGTGTCAAATCCTTCTTCGCCATAAGTCTCATCCTTCTCAATCCGCGCTAAATCCTCCTCTGATGGCGCACCAATTGCCTCAACATATGCTTTTGCATCTGTATTTGCATCAACTGATGGGTTCTTTACATGAGCATCAGTTGCTTCTTTGAGCTTTTTCTTTGCTTTTGCGATATCAGAAAGATTTTCATCCATAGATTCTCCTGTTTGTGTTACTACGTCCTCTTGTGAGATTAGATTTGTCATCGTAGTGCTACGAAAAGCAAAGACTGTTGCTACAAGCGCACCTACTGCGACAAGTGCTACGATGAGCTTTGTGTTGTTTTTCATGAGAATATACCTTTTGTTAATGAACGATTATGTGATGATCAAAATAATCATCGTCTTTCGCACAATATACTCAGGCACAAGACGATGGTTACTTTAGGGAGACTTTTTGTTTCTTTTTTCGATAGGTGATTACGTATGTGACGAATGAGGTAATAATGTAGAGAGGACTATGTATAAGAAAAAAAAGAACGATATTAACAGATATGTACTCTACTAATAATCCACTACCATTGTTGTCCATGTGAACACCTAGATAACGAGAGGCTATCCGAATAAAAACAATATAATAAAAAAGGCCACTTATTATGATCGTCATCACTACTTCTAACAATGCAAACTCTTTTTTTGCAGTATATGTTTGTATCACACTAAAAACTATAATTGAGAGGAGCCACAAACTAGAGAGAGCGACATCAATTGTAAGATCTGAAAAGTGATAATCTGTCATTTTTTTGACAAGTGGTATAGGAATAACTGCTATATTGTAGACAAAAATAGCGATTATACTACCCCACAAAAAACTCCTCAAAAAAACCATATTTTTCATATTTAAAAATAGTGTGATGACAAGAAGTAATTTTTGTCATCACGTACACGATCAACATAGCTTAGGAACCGTAGCACGCTTTTCTACATGCTAACCATTTCGACCATCTTCCATGCGTGCCATACTTTCTCCTTGATTGAAAGCGATCATTATAACCACGGATACCCCATGTGATTACAGCGCCTACACTTCTTGCACCGTAGAGCACCTGATTTGAATGTTGGTGACATACACCATCAAAGCCGTAATCTAGATAGCAAGCATACTTCCACGCTGTACATAAAGCACCATTTTTACCAGCTTTCGCAGAGCTACTCTTTTGAATAGCCCATCTGCTACGTGTCTTGCCACCAGATTTTCCGCCAACACGCGCGAAACAACCATAGTTTTTGGTTGTTTTGTACTTTTTGCCACGCTTCTTTTTCATGCCTTTGATACACACGTAGGTATGATCACCTAGCCAACCCATGACATTTCTGACAAGCCAATTACTGTCATGTACTGCAGGATACGCTTTCAGATCATACCTGTAGTACTTCTTACTTTTAGCAAAAACATCGCTACCAGCAGTTAAGACTATAGCTAGTGTAACACATGTTACTATGAGTTTCTTCATAATAATTATTCCTTCCCCACTATAGGGAGTTGATTTAAAGAACAATTTCTGCATACTTTATGCATTGAGTGGACTATAGCAAATATTAGGGGGGGGTCAAGCGTTGTTCTGTGGATAACACGTAGATAACTTTTTGTGGTTTATGTTTGTGTGCTCCCGCCTTGTTTCTTGTCAGCAATTTCTGTGAGAATTTTTTTCACTTCTACGAGCGCTTCTGGATCAAGGATGGAAAGTGCATATACACGTGGATTATGCTTTTTGAGTTTTGTAATAATTGTAGCGACTTCTTCTGGCGTACGTTCATCAGATTTACTGACAAATACGTACTCATCTTGTTTCAGAAGGTCTTCATTAAAAGCGCCTAACTCTCCACGAATTGTCAGATAATCGTCTACAGGATCAGTACTATCAGCAGCAACAAAGTGAAAAAGAACACGTGTTCGTTCTACATGTTGCAAAAATTTATATCCCAGCCCCCTCCCTTCAGACGCACCTTTTATAAGACCTGGAATATCTGCCAAAATAAGATCATAATACACACCAAGATGTGGCTCAAGTGTGGTGAATTGATAATTTGCAACCTTGCTAGAAGCATTGGTTAGCTCATTAAGAAGGCTCGACTTTCCGACATTTGGATACCCCACAAAGCCAACATCCGCAATGAGTTTAAGCGCCAGACGAACATCAACTTCATCGCCTGCCTTCCCTTGATTGGCACGCTGTGGTGTCGTATTACGACTAGAGCGAAAATGAAAGTTCCCAAAACCACCATTGCCCCCACGTGCGATGATTACTTCCTGACCCACAGTGACAATGTCATAGTGTTTTTGATTCGTAAGATCATATGCCGTCGTGCCTATTGGCACAAGAACAATCATATCATCCCCACCAGCTCCCTCACGATTATTTTGTGCGCCAATCTCTCCCGCACTTGCCTTGACATTTTTCTTTGTACGAAATGGACGCAATGCACCGAGATCAGAGACGCCCTTGAGAACAACATTACCACCATTACCACCATTACCACCTGTCGGTCCATGTGCCATCATAATCCTCGAAAAACGCACGACACCATCGCCACCACGCCCTGCCTTTACATGAATTGTAACGTCATCAATCAACATGGATTTCTTCTTTATCAAATTTTGATGGTGGGTACTTCTCAGGATTAAATGGTTGTGCGAGGACAATATCGATATGAGCTAAACCGACTTCCTGTGCTTTTTTGTGCAAACCATCGACAAATTTCTTTTGTGTAAATCCCAAAACGATAATATCCGGTGCATGTTCAATCAAAACACGATGCTTATCATCCTCGTGACCCATCACGATGTCCTGTGCGACATCCTCAGCGAGAAGTCCCGCGATACGCTCTACTTCATCGTTTTGTGGCGCAACACCGTATACACGCGCAATTGTTGCGTCACGCGCAACAACAACAACAAGATGCTCACCGTGTTCCCTTGCTTCCTGCAAAAAAGCACGATGTCCTTCATGAATACCATCAAACGTCCCAAATACCATCACTTTTTTCTTTTTCATACTCATACTTTGCGTGTTATGTTTTATTCTTTAGCGCGTAATTCGCGAGTAAACTACATTTCATCATCTTCCTTTGGTTTCATAAGTGGAAAAATTTGTGCTTCACGAATTGTTTTGTTCATGAGGAAACTGAAGAGTCGCTCAGACACGCCAAATCCAAATGTCGGTGGCATGCCATATTCTAAAGCCTCAACATATCCCATGTCCGCCATTTGTGCTTCATCATCACCAGCATCACGCATCACTTGTTGCTCTTCAAAACGTGCGCGCTGGTCACGAGGATCATTAAGCTCGCTAAAGCCCTTGCCCATTTCACTACCAGCGAGGATGACCTGAAAGCGTTCTACGACAGCATGGTTCTCTGCTGAACGTTTTGCAAGCGGTTCCAGATAAACTGGCACACCGATAAGAAAAGATGGTCCACTCACATTTTTGCGAATTGACTTCCATAGAAGATCAATACCACGTGCTATACTGATACCCTTCTTTTCGTAAGCAATGTCATTTTGTTCTAGCTTTTTCTCAATCACAGCAAGTGTTGTCGTAAGTGGTGCGATGTCAAAATGCTCCTTGAGGATGTCACAAAAATCAATTGTGTCCCATTTGCTATCCAAATCTACATCATGACCATAAATATGAAACTGTGCCGTCCCAAATACATTATGTGCAATCTTTCGATACAGATCTTGCGTCATTTGCATCCCTTCATGATAATCCGTATATGCCATATAATACTCCAACTGCGTGTAGTCTTGTAAATGCTCTTTTGAAATACCTTCATTGCGGAAAATCCGTCCAATTTCAAATGTCTTCTCGAGTCCTGCGACCATCAGTTTTTTCTGCCACAACTCACCAGCAGAAATGCGCAAGTAAACATCCATGTCAAACGCGTTGTGATGTGTCTCAAACGGACGCGCATCAGCACCACCGACAGTGTTTTCTAGCACAGGTGTTTCTACCTCTATAAATCCTTTCTCAAGAAGATATGTACGCATCGTATTCCAGAAAAGTGACTTCTTACGAATCATATCAGCAACGTCTCTATTGAGAGCAATATCAAGATATCGTTTGCGAAACTTTTCATCCTCATCTTTAATACCAAAATGATCACTTGGCATATTGCGCAACGCCTTACTCAGAAGCGTCCATTGTGTCGCCATTAGTGTTTGTTGTCCTGCCTTTGTTACAAAGAGTGTTCCCTCTACTTGTACAAAGTCACCACTATCTATAAGTTTGACAAAAGGTTTATACAGTCCACTATCATCAAGCTCTTTTTTTGAAATAGCAATTTGAAGACGACCAGACGCGTCCTCCAAATCAACAAAAGACAGATTGCCGTGTGTGCGCTTGGAGCGCAATCGTCCCACAAGCGTCACGACACTTGCATCTTTTTCGAGTATATCAAAAGCATCGATTACATCTTTGATGCTATGCGTATAATGTGCTTTTGCTGGATATGGCACAATACCTGCGTCTTTGAGCTTTTCGAGTTTTATCTGTCGCTCATCAAACTCACTTGCAGGTGCTATCACCTGTTCTTGCGTCATGAAAGTTATTTTAAATACTCGTCACATCATCATATACACCATAGTGTACTAGATTTCATCCAAAAAATCAAAGACTTACACAAATGCAATGCTTTTGATGGGCTATAGAGAGCATCGCTATTTCACAGAAACGATTGTGTAGCTTACGTCTCCTGATGGCGTAGCCACAGTTACTTTATCACCTTCATTGTGTCCAAGGAGAGCTCTACCAATTGGTGATTCATTGGAAATCTTGTTGCTTGCTGGGTCGGCTTCATTGGAACCTACAACATAAAATAAGATTTTCCTACCGCTCACAGTCACTTCTACAGCAGAACCTATTTGCACAGCATCTGTTTCGAGACGTTCCGCAACCTCAACGTCTTTGAGGATTACTTCAAGTTCTGTAATACGTTGCTCATTGTCGCTCTGTTCAGAACGCGCTGCAGAGTATTCAGCATTTTCACTCAAATCACCCTGATCCTTTGCTTCCTTGATTGATTTTGCAATTTTTTGACGAATGGTGATTGTTCGCTCTTCAAATTCGTCTTTCAACTTTTTCAGTCCTTCTTTTGTAACAATACGTGTCATATTTTTTCTCTTGCGCCTGTCATCAGGCAATGTCTCCGAAATGATAAAAGCTCATATCGTAGCAATAAATTATGGGTTTTAGTATATCACACACAAAAAAAATGTCAATCGAAACACCTTTTTACAAGCATCTAAAGCAAAAAAACCAGCATTGCATCCAACAGGAAGTACACCACCTCACTACATCAAATTACTCAATCTGTACATTATTACAAAAACTGTGACGCGATATCTACTATGTATTAGAGTTAATGATGATACAATGTTTTATTCCGATTTATCAAATCAAAAATTTGACAATATGGCTGTGTTTATTACATTTTCATGCATTTAAAAGCCATGAACTCGAATAAAGTTTGAAATATTAATAATAGATTAAGTTAATCTTCGAATACAGTACTGTCACAAATAAATCAAAAAACCTACAATTCTGTAGGTTTTTTGATTTATTTGTGATCCCACGGAGAATCGAACTCCGGTTTCCAGGATGAGAACCTGACGTCCTAGCCGCTAGACGATGGGACCAATACAAAGTTGATTATAACAAAAAGTAAGAAAAATGCAAGAAAAATGACCGCATTTATAATATAAATACGGTCATCATGATTCAGTCGTCCAAGGATTCTACAGAATCAAGGATGACAAATTGGAGATTGTTTGCTGACAAGACGTACTGCATGATCAATCTACCGCGCACAATGTCATTAGGATACTTTGTACCTCTGCCTTTTATAAACGCACTCATCACTACTTTAGTGCGAAATTGATTGAGCGTATACCCAAGAAACATTGCACCTATAAAACCAATAATGAGTGGAACTGTAGAATCCAACACTGCTATCTTTTCATCAGAGACTTCCATATAGGTGGTAGCAATAATGATCACTCCTATTGAAAAAATAAACTTCATAAACAACCTTTCGAATCGTGCTAACATGATAATACTCCTTCATTTGTTAAAATGAACTACCTCACTCATTGTGAGAACTATATTGTATCATTATTCAAATATTCTGTCAAGGCTTCTTCATAATGACGCATGCTTTCACGCTTTGTCATCTTGAGCACACTTGATGATGGTCGTTTTGCTGGACGAAGAAACGTTTCTGATGGTACAGGGACGACATTCGCTGTGATACCTGCAATCTCGTAGAGTGCTCTGACACCGTCATACCACGTCGTCGCACCATCATTTGCAATGTGATAAATTCCCATTGGAGCACGTGAATCCACGAGAGCTTTACTTTCCTGTGCAAGATCTGGTGCATATGTAAATTTACTCGTCTCACCATCGACGACACGCACATCCTCACCAGATTTTTCAGCCTCCCTTCCCTTTGCAAGCATCACATCAAAAAAACTCTTCTTTCCTGCATCACTTCCTGCAGGTTTACCAAAAAGCTTTGACAAGCGAATAATATAAAAAGATGCACCTGCGTTTTTTGCAACAATTTGTTCACCATCATATTTTGTCTGTCCATAGCGCGAAAGTGGATGTGGTACATCATCTTCATGATACGCATAATACGACAAACTTTCTTCGCTACCCATATACATACAACCTGCACACAACTTACCACAACATGTGGATGCACGTCCACCATCTTTGTAGATAGGACGCTCACCATCAAAAACGTAGTCCGTCGAATAATGTACAATCGTCGCATTGAGCGTTTTGGCAATTTTTGCAAGATATTCTGGATAAAGGACATTTAATTTTTTTGCCAGAGCGTACTCCACATCATTCTCTTCACATGCATCAACTGCATTGTACGCAACTGCATTGATGATAATATCTGGCCACAAAGAATTGATTTTTTCTGTGAATATTACTTTGTCAGTCACGTCCACATCACCACGATCCCATGCTGTCACAATATAATTTTCATCTGCACTAAAAATATGTACAAGCTCCTGTCCAAGCATGCCTTTACTCCCGATAATAAGTACATTCGTTTTCATAATCATTCTCTTTTTACTATATCTCTAGCCCATCGTTCAATACAAACACATTCTGCAAAAAAAATATTACCCCAGCACAACATCGCGAAACTGATCACCACGGTCAAACTCATTTTTAAAAAGTCCAAAGCTAGCAGCTCCTGGTGAAAGCAAAACAACATCACCATGATCAGCCTGTCGTCGCGCTTCATCCAGAGCTTCCTGCATAGACGAAACCCTTACAAAATCCTGTAGTGTGTGCCCTGACTCTTTCTGTAAGGCGTGAATTTCACGAATGATACGATCTGTTGCGATACCCTCAAAAAATATCACGCTTTTTGTACTATCCAAAATCGCACCAGCAAGTTCACCTACTGGTAACTTTTTATCAGCACCTCCAGCCAAAAGAATAATTGGCTTGCTAAAACTTGCAAGTGCTGCGATTGTTGAACCTGGATTGGTCGCCGCACTGTCGTTATAATAAGAGACATCGTCACGTGTGAGGACGTGCTCCAAACGATGTTTGATTGGAACAAATGTCTTGAGAGCTGTCACAAGATACTTGTTGGTGACGCCTACAGCGCGCGTCGCCGCAATAGCCAAGAGGATATTAATCGTATTATGCTGTCCACGCAAAGAAACATCCTCTACATCAATCAAATTTGTCGTATCGATACCATCATTAACAAAAAGTGCGCCACTCTCTGCAAATACACTTTCACCGTCAGTGATTCGATTTGATGATGCCTTAATCACTTGTCCTCGTGTCTCACAATCAATTTCTTTAAGGAGTGGATCATCAGCATTATAAATAAAATAATCTTTTACTTTTTGATGCAAAAAAATCTGTTTTTTGTCTTGCAAATACGCCTCCATGGTCTTGTAATAATTCAGATGATCAGGAAATATGTTTGTAAAAACAGCGACATGTGGACTTTTCTTTGTATATTTGAGCGCACTCAAACGCCAGCTCGAAAGCTCAAAAACAACAATCGTATTCTTTTTAATCTGATCAAGTCGATCCAATACAGAAGTTGTTCCAATGCCTACACGTAGGGGATGTTTCCCTGCTGTACGCAGGATATGGTCAATGATATGCGCTGTCGTCGTCTTGCCCTTTGTGCCTGTGATACCAATAATCGTATTGGTGCATAGCTGAAAAAAAAGACTCGCGTCCGTCTCTACAGGAATCTTGTGTTCTTGTGCAAGAATAACGTGCTCATTGGTCCACGGACAGGCAGGTGTTTTGACAACCATATCGACATTACTAAAATCTTCCCGTCGATGACGACCGAGGATATACGTGATATTTTTTACATTTTCTAGTTTTTTGAGAGATTGCGCCAAATCTTTCTCAGATTTAATATCTGTCGCGATGACATATGCTCCATTCTCAGCCAAAAAACGAATGACGCCGACGCCACCTCCTAATAATCCAATACCAAAAACCGTTATGCGCTTACCCTTGAACCAGCTTCTTGTCATACCGATTTGTTATATCTTAGCACTGCGCCTGGACGAACGCCTGTAAGTGTGTTATTTGCAATTGTGACACGCCCATTGATAAGTACCCATTCTACACCTTCTGCGTACATGATTGGACTCTCGATTGTAGCATGATCTGTGATTTTTTCTGGATCAATGATGAGGATATCAGCATAAAAACCATTACGCAAAAATCCGCGCTTGTACAGTTGTAATTGATCAGCGACCTTACCTGTTGACTTGTGCACCGCAAGCTCCCATGACAAAATTTTACGTGCACGTACATATCGTGCAAAAACCCGCGGAAAAGCTCCAAAAGAACGTGGGTGCACTGCACGTTCATGTAGGAGGTCAGTGATTGTATATCCAGGACTATTAGACGTAATTAGAGAATACGGACTTTTAAGAGAACGTACAACATTTTCTTCGCTCAAAGCGTCTAGAAACACGATGACACGTCCCTCAGACACAATAAGGAGCTCCAAAATCATTTCTTCTACACTGATATCACGGTCATGTGCAATCTCTCCAATTGTTCGTCCTTGCAAATTGTCCAAATTCATTGCTGTCGCTACACGTGCATGAGAAAAATTGATTGATGTGTGTTTCAACTCCTTAATAACTTCTTCGTAAACACTCCGATTTCGCAAACGAGCAAGCATCATTTTTTTACCACCCTCGCTCACCCATGCTGGTAAAAATGTATAGAGCACAGAACCGGTATATGTATAAGGGTAAACATCGAATGTCAGCATAATACCTTTGGCACGGGCTGTGTCCAAACGTAAAAGAGCATCCTCCATCAAATTCCAATATGTTTCACCAACAGCCTTGAGATGTGTAATATGTGTTGCGACTGGTGTTTCTTCTATGACAGAGAGTATCTCCTCCAATGCCTCTAAAAGCTCTTGATCCTCGTCACGTAAATGCACGACGTACAAGGCTTTTTGTTTTTGGACAACCTTTGCAATTTCCTGTAATTCCTCATGTGACGCGTCACGTGCATGCGTATAGATAAGTCCTAATGACACACCAAAAGCGCCTTCCTTAATTGCCTTTGTGATATGACGTGCAAGAATTTTCAACTCTTCGGTGGTAAGTGCGCGTACTTCATCACCCACAATACCACGACGCAATGTCCCATGCCCAACAAA
Source organism: Hyalogyrina grasslei (assembly GCA_034780735.1). Taxonomy (NCBI): domain Eukaryota; kingdom Metazoa; phylum Mollusca; class Gastropoda; family Hyalogyrinidae; genus Hyalogyrina; species Hyalogyrina grasslei. Next base: position 10,652 of record JAUZSW010484390.1, read on the forward strand.
TGTCCCAAAGTTTGGTGCGATGCGATGTTTTTCCACAATTGTGAGAAATTCTTTCATGCTTTGCCAATCAACATTCACATCACGGACATTTGCCCATTTTTGTGCAGAAAGAATCATTTGTTCATTATAGATTGGCGCAAGCGATGTACCCGAATTCCCACCCATGATAGTCGTAATACCCTGACGAATCAAACTCTCCATCATGGGATCCTTGAAAAGTCGCCAATACACATCGCTACGGTTAGACATGTCAATAAATCCTGGTGTAATATATTTTCCTTTCGCATCAATAACTGTCCGTGCAGAATCGCCACCGAGATCACCAATACTTGTGATTTTCCCATTATTTACAGCTATATCAGCATGATACATTGGCTTTCCCGTACCATCAATAATTTTTCCATTTTTGATTAAAATATCATGCATAACTTTTTTTATTTTGTGACGAAGTGATATATGCGCGTACGACAAAACTACACACATACAACATCATTATTTTGTAAATACTTCCCTCTTCTATTGTACGCTTACCGCTCATATTTGACAAACTAACTACAAATTTAATGATCTAATTTTTCCCTAAGAATTGTCATTACTGATTGTGGATTTGCTTTTCCTTTGGATGCAGTCATAACTTGTCCCATGATGTATTTAATTGCATTTTCCTTGCCTGCCTTATAATCATCAATGCTCGCCTGATTATTTGCGATGACGCCATCCACAATTTTATTCAAGGCCTCTACATCATTTTCTTGTGCAAGATTTTTCTCTGCGATGATATGCGACGGATCACCACCATTTTGAAACATCTCCTCAAGTACTATTTGCGTTCCACTAGAATTAATTGTGCCATCAACTGTCAAAACGATAAGTTCTGCGTAGTTTTCTGCAGTAAATTTGAGCTGTGTGATTTTTTGATGTGCATTTGCAAGGTGTTTTTGTACCTCATTTACGAGATAATTTGCCGCTGTGTGAACTGCCTTCTCGACTTCCCCTACTAACTCCTTTGATTTCTTTTTTGCACGAATCTCGCTTACAGTACGCTCAAAATACTCTGCAAGATACTTATCACCAATGATCACATCAAGGTTTTCGTCACGTAATGTATACTGCTCTTTAAATCGTATAAGCTTTGCATCTGGTAACTCTGGCAATGATTGGCGCAATTTTTCAATATATTCTGGTGCAAAAACCATTGGTGGGATATCTGGCTCAGGAAAATAACGATAATCATTGGCATTTTCTTTGGAGCGTTGCGCAACTGTCTTATTGGCTTTATCATCCCAGCCACGCGTTTCTTGACGCAATGACCCGCCCTCATCCAAGATTTCACTTTGCCGTATATATTCATAATCAGCTGCCTTTTCTACACTCCGCAAAGAACCAATATTTTTAATCTCAACCTTCGTCCCTGACAAAGGGTCTGCACCATCAGGATACAAAGATATATTAACTTCACAGCGCATTTGACCTTTCTCAATGTCAGCATCAGAAATCTCCAAATATCGAAAAATACGTTGTAGTTTTTGACAAAAAGCGCGTGCCTGTACACCACTTATAATATCTGGCTCAGAAACAAGCTCCATCAAAGGAAGTCCCGCACGATTGAGATCTACGAGGCTATGTGTAGCATTTTTTGGATGCGTATTCTTGCCGGTATCCTCCTCCATGTGGATTCGTGTAATCCCGATTTTAACACCATCCACGAAAACATAACCATTCTCACAAAGCGGTTGATCATACTGTGAAATTTGATATCCCTTTGGAAGGTCAGGATAAAAATAATTTTTACGATCAAATTTTGAATTTGTTGCAATCGTGCAGTCCAGCGCTAAACCAGCCTTTTGTACATATGCAATAGCTTTCTTGTTTGGCACGGGAAGCGTCCCTGGCTCTGCATTTGTAAGTGGATCTACCGAAATATTCGGACTTTCTTCTGCGCCAAGCATATTTGGTGCACCGCTAAACATCTTAGAGTGTGTTTTTAGCTCCACGTGAATCTCCATGCCGATTGTGACATTGTATTTTTTCATGATTATACACTAAAAACTATTTACCAGTACTTCCAAAGCCTCTCTCTCCACGTTCTGAATCTTCCAAATCATCCACGACAACAATTTCTGGTGTCTCATATCGCTGGATGAGTATCTGCGCCACCTTATGTCCAACATCTAACCGATAGACACAATCACTGAGATTAATAATACCAACAATGATTTCACCACGATAATTATTATCCACGACACCCCCAAGTACTTTGAGACCGCCTTTATGTGATAGTCCGCTCTTATCCCAAATCAATCCCACATGTTCCTCTGGGATGTGCATTGCTATACCTGTCGATACTTGGACACGCTCCCCTGGCTGAATCTCATATGCTATCACGGCGCAGAGGTCAATGCCTGCATCCGCGACATGTGCGCGCTCTGGCACAAAAGCTTCCTTGTTGAGTTTTTTGATCAATAGTTTCATGATATTCTCTTTGCTATATTGTTATCTCTACCTTATTTTAGCATACTTCGCGAAACAATTCGTTTACGCACACAAAGACTCAAAATCTCTTCGTGAATCTCCTCTACTGTCCGCATTTTCTTGCGCACACCACACATGATGCGATACCAATTTTTATTTTCTTTGGACAAACGCATTGCACTTTTGCGAGAATTTTCTAGATATATCGTGTCTCTCTCTGCATCATCCATCTCTTTTCCTGAAGAGACGAGTGACCGCTGTGACAAAGCAGTTGGCACATCCAGATAGATTGTCATATCCGCACGTGGCAATTCAAAAACACCATATTCCATCTGGTCAAGCCATGTCAAAAATCGATGTCGCTTGCGCGCATCCTTAATCTTACCGCCTTGGTGGATCTGATTTGCACTGACGTAACGATCTAACACAACAATCACACCACTCGCAAGCCATTTCTGAATCTTCTTCTTTGACTCAAAGCGATCTGCGGCATAGAGCACTGATGCAACATACGGATCAATAGCGACGAAGTCACCATACTTCCCATGTAAACACGCATGTACAAAATCACCAAAAAAATTTTGCTCGTATTGTGGAAAATCCAATGTGCGCACAGACTTTCCAGCCTTCTGCAAGGCATGTACAAGTGTCTTTGTTTGCGTTGCTTTGCCAGATCCATCAGATCCATCAATCACGATAAGCTTTCCTTTTTTTGTCATATAAATTTATACTTTTTTAGTTTTTTTTGCTTACTTGCGTATTGTCGTAATAATTGTACGTACTTGCTCTTGCATCTCATCATAATCACCATTATTATCGATGACAAAGTCAGCGAGCTCCCTAAGATGTGGCACATCCCGATCAGAAACACGTTCTTGATCCTGTTCAAACTCTTGAAAAGTCTTGTTGTGATCATCACTTTTTTCATTACGTTCCTTGATACGTTCATACCGCGCATGTATCGCAACATCAATAAAAATGAAAATGAAACCATCAAGCTCCTTGAGAACGTGCAATTCTTCTCTTTTGCGAATACCATCGATAACAATGATATTTGCATCAGCACGTCTGATCTCAGCAACGAGAGCACGTGACAAGATGTCTCCCCCAAATGTTGTCCGTAAGGATTCTGCGAGAATAGAAAGGTTTTTACGATTATATGGTAAATTGAGGCGACCAAGAATGTCTTGCAAGATAAGTGAGTAACGAAGGTTGTATGCATGATATTCTTGCATGAGAAAATTTGTTACAGTCCCTTTACCTGCACCAATTGTCCCTGTGATACCAATAACAATTTTATCCATAATGTTATTATTATTTTTCTAAAATGACAAATCTATAACGATATTCCCCATTATCATGGGATTCTGATGACACTTCTTTTTGAAACATCTCTGTATATGATGGAAAAAACGTATCTGCATCAGCATCATACGCGTCAACAATCGTCACATACAATCGATCAACAAAATCAATTGTCTGTGCATAAATTGATGCACCTCCTATAACAAAAACTTCTTCATTACCAGACTGCTCAATCACCTCTTGCGCAGACAGAAAAGCATCCTCGATGCTATGCACAACACGCACTGAATCGTGATGAGCATCATCAAAAGACTCATTTGAGCGCATAAGCACGATGTTTGTACGACCTGGCAAAGGACGAAATGCATCTGGTAGTGACAAATACGTCGTCTTCCCCATGATGACAGGAGCTCCCTGTGTGACACGTTTAAAATACTTCAAATCCTCTGGGATATGCCACAGAAGTTTATTTTTTTTACCAATCTCACGCGCTCGTCCAAGCGCAACAATTATACTTTTTCGTACCATAAGACTATTGTAAAACAAAAAGACATTTCTACCAAAAAAATACCATAAGACACACCTATACTGCCATCTTTGCTGCGATGCTATTTTGTGGATCATAGTCAACAAGCTTGACATCATCCATCCCAAAGTCATAGATACGTGAAATATCTGGATTGAGCCATAATTTTGGTGCAGTATCTGGCGTACGTGAAAGCTGTTCTCTTACAGCCTCATAATGATCCTTGTAGATATGCGCGTCATTAAACGTAAACACTGCCTCCCCAGGTGCGTAGCCTGTTACTTGTGCAACCATTGACAAAAGCATTGCATACGAAGCAATGTTAAAAGGCACGCCTAAAAACATATCACATGACCGTTGATTCATGTGGAGAGAAATTCTACCTTCTGCAATATAAAATTGAAAATCTCGATGACACGGCGGTAACGCCATGTAATCAAGTTCCCCAGGATTCCATGCAGAAACAATGAGTCTCCTATCATGCGGGTCTTTTTTGATGCGCGCAATGATTTCTTCTAGTTGATCAATTTCTTCACCGAATTGATTTTTCCAATGACGCCATTGGACACCATATACCCGTCCCAAGTCACCATCAAATTGACTGTAATCACGCGCACGCCAATATTCCGACTGTGCATTTGCTGTCCAGATTGTTTTTTTTGATATGTCTCGTGTCCCATGCAAGATTTCGCACAGCCTCCGCTCATCACCAGAGCCTTCAATAAACCACAATAATTCTGAAAGCACTGATCGAAATGCAAGTTTTTTTGTTGTCACAGCAGGAAAGCCATTAGCTAAGTCAAATCGCATTTGAATTGCAAAAACTGACTTTGTGGTGCCATTACGTGTTTCTTTCGTAACGCCGTGCTCCATAATGTACTCTAGCGCATCTAAATATTGTTTCATAAAAAAATATTGACAATTACATTATTACACATTTATGACCAAAAGCGCTCTATCACTAAAATTTGTTTTTGTGTATTTTTGAAGCTTCGACACCTGTATCACCAAAGTACTTACTCCCAAGACCCTTTGACCCATACGGACGCTCACACGGCGATGACAGATACTCAAATGCCATTTGCCCTATCGGCATCTTGTAATACAACTTTATTGGGAGTTGTCCTGCATTATAAAGCTCTAGCGTCATATTGAGACTATTTCCTGGATCGAGATAACCTGCTGTCGTGTGTATGATGAGTCCGAGGCGACCGAGCGAGCTTTTTCCTTCAAGACGACCCACGAGATTTGATGAAACACCTGTCTCCTCCATGATAAGTCCCAGTGCAAATTCTCCTGGATGCAACACAAACGGCTTTTGTGTCGTAATCATCTTTTTTACCATGAGACTACGTGTAGGTTTCCGTGTATCAATCACGAAATTTTTATTTGTATCAAAAACCATAAATTCTTTATCAAGATGCAAATCTACGCTGGCTGGTTGAAGATTTTTCCTGTGAAATGGTTTGAGTGTAATGTGACCTGCATGTATTTCCTTGAGAATATCTTTATCTGAGAGAATCATACTACTATCATTATGTTATTTTTCTTGTATAAGAATTTTTTCAATCACATCATTTGTCATAGTGAGAAGTTCATCCAAAGAGCTTGCATTTTTAATTGTAAAATCCGCACGTGATCCAATATCTGACACAGCTTGCTCTGTTTCAGCAGTTGCTTCAAATGTTTGAAACGCTTCAAATGTTTGATTGTCATCTGATTTTTCTCCACGGACAGATGTACGTTCCCAACGTAAACGTTGATCTGCGGTTACGTAGATTATATAATTTTGTTCAAAACTCCGTACAAATTCTTCATCCCGTGGCATGCGAAGTCCATTTACAATCACAACATTACGATTAATGTGCATAATTTCCTTACGTAACGCATTGTGAAGCACATCTTCACCAAAACGTTTTTTAAGGTTTTCGTAAAGCCATACATGATCTTCTTTGGAAGCCTTTTCAACAAAAAACCGCAATGTTTTCTTGAGTGGACTTGCAAAACGTCGCAATGGCAATCCGAATCGCTTATGGACATGATTTGCGACAGTATCTTTGCCAGAACCCGTCTCGCCCACAAGACCGATAATAATTGGCGTCTGTGTGATCATGATTGTAAACTTTTAAAATTATAAACTCATTGTACCACACATGGAGCCAGTACACCTATCCACGTCATTCAATCATCTTCATCGCACTTTCCCAAAAAAAATGCAAATGCATTCAAAAAAAATCCCCCCATGCATAAGATTTCTTGTGCATAGGGGGTAGGTTGTTTACTCACACATTGCGTGTGGGATTGG
>JAUZSW010485501.1:0-17229 GCA_034780735.1 Hyalogyrina grasslei
AGGAAGTCACTCCTACATTAAAAGAGCATTATTCGGGAGTTTTACTTGGACTTTTTATTTTCAGGGGTGGAGTTCTGGATTCCATCTGTATTAGCCAGCCAATTAGAACAGGGAATTGTCGATTTCTCAAAACAACTTTCCCAGTATCAAATCCGTATTTCAACGGCATCTTTGATGATTTCTTTAGTGATGCTCAACATCGAATGAAGGGAACATCTAATTCTTATTAGATTAGAATATTTGGTTATTTATTTGTGAGTATTTTTTTATGGTTGGTGTAGATGGGATTAGCTTCTGGAAAATATTCTAGCATCGTTTTGATGCAACGGTCGAATGGGTTGGGCTCTTTTGCTAACGCAAAACGCTTTTTGTATGATAGATCATAACTGTTAAAAACAGTGCTGAATGGTACTGGATAGTCTGTTCCAAAGAGTAGTTTATCGTGAATAGCAGTCTGTTCGCTGAGATGGCGTAATACTTTGGCCCGTACTGGCGTGAGTAACGCTGAAATGTCAGCATAGAGATTATCATAATTACCAAGCATGTTTAGTAGAGTAAAGTAATCTTCATTGAAGTTTTTTGGATTTTTTGAAAATATACTCCAAGGTTTCAATGGGTTGTAACTTAAGGCCATGTGGGCGGCGATAACTTTAACTCCGACTGCCAGTGGCTGTTCAAGCATGGTGATGCGTTCGCATGCTTTGACTGTAGATACGCTGCTTTCACTGCCTAGATGAATAATTAATGGGATATTTAGTGTTTGAAGCTTTTCAAAGTATGGCCGGTAACGTTCTTCTCTAGTGTCAACACCCCAGTAATTTTGTAGAAATTTTGCCCCTTTAAATCCCAGTTCATAATATTTATCAATTAACTCCAAAGCATCTGGGCGCATGGGATTGATTGAGAAGAATGGAATAATAACATCGCGGTTTTTCTGATAGAGTTTAAGTAAATCTTCATTTGTTGCGCAAACTGTTTGGTCACGATGGAGTTCTTTGACACTATTGTCAACTTTGGCATCAACCCCGAAGAGAACGATTTTAGTTAAATATTGGGAGTTACGGATCATCTTAACCAAAGCATTTGTATAGGCCGAATAGGGATTCGCCAGTAATACTTTGGGATCAAAGCCCAGTTTGCGGCCAAATAATTTGATTGCAATTTTATCATAAAGGCGATTAAAAGAGACTTCGCTATTTAATAGGTGAACATGAATATCAACGGTTTGCATAAAATTTACTCCTGGGTTGAGATAAAAGCTTTTATTAAGTTAAATGTTTTTGTCTGGTGTGATAGCAGAAAAAAATGATCAGCAGCAATAGTTTCATGTTTTAAATATTTTACTCTTTTTCCCATTTTTTTAATATAACGGTTAACGGTTTTTATGGGGAAACGTTTATCTGCAGTTCCATTTATCATAAGTATGTTACCCGCTTTATTTATTCTAGTCAATTGTCTGTTTCGAGGAGATGATGCAAGACAAATATAACCGCTTATTTTTTGCATGTTAAGATTATAGAAATCGAATCCCACTGGGCCGCCAGCCGAGATGGCTATTAACCACATTTTATCAATTTTACCGGTTTGTTCTTCTATATTTTTTAACATATCATTGAGATAATTTATGCCTTGTTTATTCCAGCTAAGTCCGTAGGTTGGAGCTATTATTCTGTATTCGGGGAATGCTTTTTTAAATAGATAAATATAAAAAAGAAAGTTCCCCCCATAGCCATGCAGGAAAAGTATAGTACCCTTGGACTTGGTATTCGGTATGTAGATGAAATAGTGTCCTGCAGTCTTAGCCTCGGTAAAGCAATACGGTAATGACGATTTAATATATTTAAATTTTTGATCTGCATAGATTTGCTGATAGACCTTGAGCATCTCTTTTGATAAGCTCTTTACTTGATCTGTTGTTAGACCGAGTGAAATATTTCCTAGTAATATGATAGAATTTATGATAACTCCTTCGGGTAAGGAGAGGGTTTAATCAAAGATTTTTTTGTATCTATAATATTGTTTGGGGATTTTTACTGTTTTGTTGGTAAATGTAGTAGCAAAAGTATGAGACTCTAGCTTGCCGTTAGCATGTAGTGAATTTAAACAAGCATAGCTGATTAATATTGTATAAATGAATTTCATGTTTATCCTGTTTTTTTTAGTTATGAGATTAAAATAATCCCAGGTAGTATTTTTTCAAGTAGACAGAACTGTTCAATATTATATTATGTCATAGTGAACATGCTAATCTCCTTGGGAGATTAGTGACGCAGCTAAAGCTGCTGAAAGACTCCCACTAAAGTGGGAACTACGAACGGGAAATGCTTAGTAAAAGTAGATTTACTTGGTTCTTTTATTTTAACCGTTAAGCTTAACTGTTTAGGCTGTAAGCCTGTAATAACTTAGCCCAGGGCAAGAGCTCCGTAGGAGTCGTAGCCCTGGGTTGTATATCCCCACACCATAACGCAGGCTGAAAGCCTGCAACAAAACAAGCTAAACGGTTACATTTTATCAAAAAAATGGTTAAATAGAATAAAAATCGCAAAAAACAGCTAATATTTATTTGACAAATAAATATTAGTATGTTTTATTATAGGCAATGATTTTTAACGGCAGCTAATAGTGAGGTAATCGAATGATAGGAATAACTGAGAAACAACAGGCAATATTGGATTTTATTGAGAAGTTTATGGAAGGTAGCGGGATGGCGCCTTCTGTCTATGAGATAGCTGAATCTTTTGATATTAAACCTCCAACCGTATTTGCTCATTTGCGTGCATTACAACGTAAAAATATGTTGACTAGAACTTCCCAGGCGCGGAGTATCTCGCTGAATCGTCAGCGAAAAACTCAGAAAAAACGTCCAATGCACATGTCATTTATGCTTTCGATTCCATTGTTAGGGCGTATTAATGCAGGCTTACCAGCAGACAGTATGGAATATAAAGAGGGTGAAGTGTTGTGTGATGCCAAAATTATTGGCGAACAGAATGCCGCTAAGGCTTTTGCATTGAAAGTGCATGGTGAAAGTATGCGGGATTTGGGAATATTAGCCGATGATATTGTTATTGTTAAACAGGTTGAAAATGTTAAATCCGGTGATGTGGTCGTTGCATTGGTTGATAATGCAACAACGATTAAAAGTTTTTATCCAGCCAAGAATGGTCAGGTCGAACTACGTCCGGCTAATGATGAATTTGAGCCACAATTTTATCCTGCCGAGCAGATTCATATTCAAGGTACGGTTGTTGCTCTGCAAAGAGTATTCTAAATTTGCAGGTTATGTTTTGGGGATTCTTTAAAATGTTTATAGCCTGCAAATTGTGGTGCTGCACACTAAAAAATTACCACAATATAAAGCGATTGCATTGTAAAGCAGGCTCTGTTTACAATTCTTCGGTAGCGTAGCCTCCACATAGGTTCCATGAATCATCTTTAAAAGATGATCCGGGAGACAAAATCTATATTTTTTAGAAAAAAAAGGTTAATTTTAGGTTTTAGTACAATACTTTTGCGCTTTTTGCGTTATATTTAAGAGTTGGAAAGATAAATAAATAGGTGTGCGGTTTTACTGCATGGTATTAAAGTTTGTTAAATATATAGAATAACTATTGCCTGTTCGTGGCCTAAACAAAGAGATATATAGATGAATAAGATAATGTTAACTGGTAAGATTCATACGGCTCGTCTAACTTCCTGCGTGCTTGATTATGAAGGTAGTTTGGAGATGGATCCTGAACAGATGGCGGCTGGCGGGATTTTACCTTACGAAAAAATTTTGGTAGTAAATCGTAATAGTGGCTCAAGACTTGAAACCTATGCAATTCCTGGTGAAATTGGCAGTAAAGTTTTTTGTCTCAATGGACCAGCGGCTCATTTGGGTAAAACCGGTGATGTGGTAACCATTATGGCTTTCAGTCTGTTGACCGAAGCTGAAGCGGCAGTTGTTGATCCAAAAATTATTGTCCTTGACGAAAATAATGATATTATTAAACGTAAAGGTAGAAAACCGGGCTGTTAAGTTTTGTTTTGCGGTTAGTAAAGTTGTGAGATGATTTTGATGCTTGTAGTTTCGCCTTTAGGTGGTGTTTGGTGAGGGTTACCGAACATGCTAATCTCCTTTGGAGATTATGACGCAGCTAAAGCTGCTGAAAGGCGCCCACTAAAGTGGGAACTACGAACGGGTATGGCAGTTTTTATGTTGATGTAGTATAATAAAAGTAACTGAATATGAGAGATCAGAGCGGACAGGTGATGGTGGAATATGCTATTATGCTGGCAATGTGTGTCGGTATTGCACTGGTAATGATGATTTTAATGTTCTATTTTAATGAGTATGGTTGGCGGGCAATCAATTTGGTCAGTATTGATTATCCTTAAATAAATATGTCTATACATAATTGTGTGAATGACACTGGAGTGTATAGCTTTTAGCGCGGTAAACTAAAAAGGAGTCTGGAAATGAAAAGAAAATTTAGAAAAGAAAAAGGTCAGGCAATTGTTGAGTATATTATTATTGTGGTGATCGTGGCGATTGCTGCATTTGTGGTGCTTGGAGCATTTAGTGATCGGTTGAGAACGATGATTGCTGGTGCAACTACTACACTTGGTGGAACACCAGAGGGGCATGACACTCGCTCTGTAGAGGATGCTCAGGGGATGGATGAGTCAGGACTTGATGTCACTGGTGGCTGATATTGATTGACCATTTGCTATATACCGTCTTTCCCATATTATATGGGTAGGGCGGTTTTTCTGTTTTGGGGACAGGGACAGGGACAGACACTGACGACAAGGGCAGAAGGACGGGCACGGACATGAATAAGACGGACGACAAGGCTGGGCAAACAAACACTGACAAAATGGGAAAGCATGGAAATGATAAATAAAATTATAATTATTTGCGCTACATTTTTTTTAGTGGTATCTACTATTTTTGCTGCACCAATGCGAGATGTGAAGGCACGCTGGGAATTTTTGCCAGAAATTGTGGCGGAAATTGATGGTAAAAGCATGACGCGCTCTGAGCTGGTTAATAATATTGCTGTCACAAAATTAAATTTGGCAACCGCCTCACGTGATCAACTTGAATCTTTGGCAAAAATAACTTTGAAACAACAGATTGAAAAATATGTGATTAGCCGTCTGATGCAGCGTGATGGAATTATTCCGTCCGCAAAGTTGGTTTTACAGGAATATCAGAAAACTTTTGCCGCACTGTCGTCAGCAGGGCAGGCGACCTATCTTAAAAAGCTCGCTCTAACAAAAGTTCAATTGCCGGAGCATTGGCGACAGTTGAGCTTAATGCCAGCTGAACAGTTTCGGATGGCATTTACCTTGTGGGTGAAAAACAGAATTTTAACTGTTGTCGTTACTGAGGCTGAGATTGAAAAATTTTATCGAGAATATCAGGATAAATTTAGACAACCGGGGCGGGTCGCGCTGCGGACCGCAATGGTGACATTCATCAAACCGCGTGAACGTAAAGCTGCACGGGAGAAAATCGAGGATATTTTGGCCTTAGTGCGTCAGGGGGTTGATTTTAATCAGCAGGCTGAAAAATATCGGGTGCCAGATAATGCCTTAAATGGTAGCTTTAGGCGTGGTGTTTTACCCAAAAATATTGAAGATATTGTCTTCTCGATGAAGTCTGGGCAGATTAGTGAGATAATTGAAATGCCAGCTGGGTTTGTTATTATTAAACTTGAGCATCGGGTTCCGGCAGGTTATATACCGTTGGCTAAAGTAAGATCTGGGCTCGAACTTGAATTAAAACGCGCTAAAGCGGCTTGTTGGTTTAGAAAAATTATGACAGTCGAACGGGCAAAAATAGAGATTAAAAGTTATTTGAAATAAACATTGGAGATTAAGCTATTGAAAACATGGAATATTAATAAATTGATTCCGTTATTGAGTCGTTGCGGTAGTATCGCAATGGACTATTACAATAATCCACCAGTTGAATTGAAACAGGACCGATCGGTCGTAACGGCAGCTGATAAAGAGATTGAGCAACTATTGGCACAAGAATTTAATCGGCCAGAAGAGAATGTTTATCTGATTGGCGAAGAGACGATATTGGAACATGATGCCGATTATTTTGAAATGGCTTTGCGTGAAACTTGCTGGATTGTTGATCCCATTGACGGTACGGCGCCTTACACTAACCATATTGATTCGGCCTGGGGAATTTCTATTGCCTATATGCGTAATGGTATAATCGCAGAGGGGGCTTTTTATTTACCTGCACTTAATAAATTGATTATTACCGATGGCAATGCCGTGTGGTGTTGTGATTCAATGGTGCCGGGACAGGTGGAGTTGCCACATTTAGTGCCGTTTGAATTTAAGTATCGTCCGTTGGGTTCTGGAGGGATGGTGAGTGTATCGCAAAAAATGGCTAAAATGGGGCGTTTAACCTTCGATGACCAGGTGCTGGCGTGGAGTGGCTGTGTATCTTCAATGACCTATTTGATGGAGGGGCGTTTTCCTGCCTATCTTGCTATGCTTAAATTATGGGATATTGCTGCGGGGTTAGCGATTATTGGACACGGTGATTATTGTTGTCGTACGGCCGCTGGTAGAGTTTTAGGCGTTGATGTTACAGATGGAACATTTGATCTTGATTATAATAGTGAAGAATGTTGGTGTTTATCGGGGCATGCGGTGCTTGCTTCATCTGAAATGGTAATGGATGAATTGTTTAATAAAATTGAAATTTAAATAACAGTTAGATTGTGACTTGTTTTTCTTGTTTTTGAACTTAGATTAAGCTTTAAAGAATGACGACGAATAAAATTGGCGTAGCTAGAACAGATAAAAACAAAATGTTAGTTACTAATGGATTGATAAAAAAGATATTTAAGATAATATATCTTAAATTTTACTTTTGAGTATAAAGTCAATAAATGAGCGAAAATTACCTATGCTGGGTATAATATAATGAAACGAAAAACAGAAAAAGTTGAAACAATAATGACGGAAAATATTCATAATGTCTATATTGTGACCTTAGGTTGTCCCAAAAATTTGGTTGATACTGAAGTTATGACTGGAGCTTTGCTGACTGCTGGATTTGATCTTACTATGGAGCCCGCAGCGGCTGATCTTTATCTTATTAATACTTGTGCCTTTATCTTGCCCGCTCGCGAAGAGGCGGAAGCGGCAATTGAAGTGGCAATTGAGTGGAAAAAGGCACAGCCTAAAACCCGGCGCATTGTGATTGCTGGATGTCTGATTCAGTGGGATAAGAAACAGATTTATCGTGAAAAATATCCAGAGATTGATCTCTGGAGTGGGGTTGACTGGGTCGAAGCGGTTGGACAGCAGGCGGTTAAGCTTTTTGGTGGAAAATCAACTGCTGATTATCTGCTTGACGCAGAACCAACCTATTTATATGACGAAAATACGCCGCGATTGCAGTTGACGGTGCCGCATATTGCCTATTTAAAAATTGCTGAAGGGTGTTCGCACCGTTGTGCCTACTGTTCAATTCCGAGTATTCGAGGCAATTTACGCAGTCGTACTGTCGAATCTGTGGTTAAGGAAGCTGAAAATTTGCGGCGTAATGGGGTTAAAGAGTTGGTGCTTATTGCCCAGGATACCTCGGCTTATGGTAATGATTTACAAACTACCGATGATAATTTACCTGAGTTATTACGGCGACTTAATCAGCTCGATGATGGTAATTATTGGGTCAGAATGCTCTATACGCATCCGGCAAGTTTTTCTGATGAGCTTATTGAGGTAATTGCAGAATATGAACATATTTTGCCTTATGTCGATATTCCGCTCCAGCATATTGCCGACCCTATTTTAACTAGCATGCGGCGTCAATGTGATGGAGTACAAATTCGTGAATTATTGACTAAATTGCGACAGCGCATTCCCGGTATTGGGCTGCGAACGACATTTATTACTGGTTATCCTGGAGAGACGGCAGAGAACTTTCAAGAACTCTATGACTTCATCAAAGAGGTCAAGTTTGAACGGCTTGGGGTCTTTGCCTATTTTGATGAACCAGATACACCAGCTTGTGAATTTGCAGATAAAGTTCCAGTTGAAGTGGGCGAGCAACGGCGTGATAGCTTGATGGAGTTACAACAAGAAATTTCATTAAATATCAATAAATCACTGATTGGGACAGAGCTTGAGGTTATTATTGATATGGTTGAAGATGATGAATTTGCTGTGGGACGCAGTGTAATTGATGCACCAGAAATTGATAATGAGGTGGTGGTCAAATATCAGGGAGAGTTGGAAGCTGGTGATATAATTCGGGTGAAAGTAACTGAAGTTGATGCCTATACATTAATTGCACAGAGTTGTGAAGTTTGAATTTAAAATTTTTTACCAGGAAATAAAGTTGATGATAATTGCGTCTGTAATTTGCCAATGAGAGCACACGTGGTATTTTATAATATAATTGGTGTATTGAATGCTGGACATTGGCACTACTTAGAATCGGCTATGCTGGTTTGAGTGGCACTTAACTAGGATTACGTTAATTTTAATAAAGAGGTTTAGAGTGGGGAAGAAATCACAGATTGTCAATGTACCTAATATGCTGACGCTATCTAGGATTGTGCTTATATTTATTTTTGTCTTATTGGCTAGTGCTAGACATCTTCATAGTTTTTCACCAGAAAGTTTTAGAATAATTAAAATCATTGCCTATTCATTGGCATTTATTGCTGGATTAACGGATTTTTTTGACGGCTATATTGCTCGAAAATATAATTTAGTAACTGATTTTGGGGCCTTGATGGATCCTTTGGCCGATAAAATTTTTGTTACAGCGACGATGTTGATTATGGTTGAAGTAAAATTGATGCCAGCTTGGATTGCGGTAATTGTGATCTCCAGAGAATTTATGGTCACCGGTTTGAGATTAATTGCAACGCAGCACAATGTTATTATTGCCGCTGACGGTTGGGGCAAGACTAAAACATTACTCCAAATGATTATGCTTGGGATTGCCGGTGCGTCATGGATTGAAATATTTGACCTAAAAACTGCCGTTTGGTTCGGGATAAAACTTTGGCCAGTGTGGAATGCTTATATGTGGGTGATTGTCGCAGTAACGGTCTTTTCTGGATTTAAATATTTCTTTAATAATCTTGATCTGTTTAGAGGTGAAGCGGAAAAGGAAGAAAAAAGGAATTAGGAATTAGGAATTACGAATTACTAATTACGAATTAGAAATTACGAATTACGAATTACGAATTAGGAAGCTATTTCACAGAGTTACGCAAAGGGAAAAAGAGAGAAAAAAGCTGGGAATTTGAGCCTGGTCTTGATGGGGGATTCAGATAATTTTATTGTAGAGACGATGCATGCATCGTCTCTAATAATAATTTAAAATGATTCTATAATCCAGTTGGCAAGAAATAGAGTTGACCTGGTTTTAAGGTTGCGGCAATTTTGCCATTCCCTGGCAGTTCTATTTGCAATTTATTAATCGGCGCTTTAAACTGGAATATATTCGCTAACGAAAATGGTGTTTGATAGTTGACGACAATATAATCATCACCCAGTTTTGCCCGCTTGGCGGCTAATGTTACTGCATCCTCGAAATAACCAAGTTGATCGATCAATTTAAGTTTGTAGGCCTGAGTGCCATCAAAGATTCGACTATCACCAATAACTGAGTTTTTTATCTGTTTAACTGTAAGCTCTGGGCGGCCTGCTGCAACAATTTTAACAAATTCATCATAGGTGCGATCTATCATCTGTTGCATAATGGCATCAGCTGCTGGGTCGCGTGGTTTGGCTGGATTTAGCATATCTTTCATTTTTCCCGATTTATATGATTTAGCGGATACGCCGATTTTTCCTAAAAGTTTGTGATAATTATATGATTGAGCAATTACTCCGATACTGCCGGTGATGGTAAGGCGGTTGGCGATGATATGGTCACAGGCAACGGCAATATAATAACCGCCACTGGCGGCAACGGTTTCCATTACCGCAATAACGGGTAATTTATATTCTTTACGCAGTTTTAAGATAGCTTGATGGATAATATCTGAAGCAACAACGCCACCGCCTGGTGAATTAATTCTGAGGATTAGAGCTTTGACTGCTGAATCATCACGGACGACATAGCGTAATTGTTCACAAATTGTTCTGGCACTAGCCACTTTGCTTGCTGGGCCGTCGGTTAGAATTACTCCAGAAATATCAATGACCACTATTTTATTGTCAGATAATTCATCCCCTGCGATATATTGTTCGGTAAAATTGGGTTTGCTTGGATTGCCAAACAATGCGGCAACAATGGCTAATATTATAAAGAGTGAAAATAGCGTTAAAATAGTAATTCCGCCAATAACCCCAGTAATCAAGCAACCACTGTTTTTTTTGGCAGGAACGGGTTGGTGTATAGATGAAAATTGATTAATTTGAGCAGAACTATTATTGTTGCTCGTTGGTGGATTCTGTTGGGAGGTGGCAGAAAAGTTATCGTTTTGATTGTCTAACATAAAAATATTTCCTTAATTTAGGTTAAATTTTTCATTTAATGCTTTAATAGCACGGTGAAAGATAGTACATTAACCGTTTATCGTAATCAAATCAACTGAAAAAAGTTAAAATATGGGTTCAGATTTTTTTAATAAATTGACCGAGGCGTCAAGTGAAGCGGCGGTGAAGGTGGCAAAGATGCTAATGAAGAAGCGTTTGCAGGTTTACCTGCTACGCAATTCTGACGGCTCGCTGTCGGCTGCGTTCTGCCATAAAAAACATTATGATCGGGTAACTATCAGCAGTGATGGTTCAAATAATGGAGAGTGCAGTTGCGGTGATTTCAAACATGGTAAAATATGTTGTCATGCTGTTGCCGCCATTCTTAGTGCCGGTTCGCAAATTCCCTTACCGCAAGCGGTTAATAGTGATAAACTGGCAAAGTATGCAGGTTTACAGTATCATGAACTGGATGAACTCACGGCAGAAGCGGGCAGGGTGTCGTCTGCGAGATTGATTATTCAGTCAGAAAATGAATTTCCTCATGTGCCGAGTAAATGGGAAAAGGCACTATTCAAAGTTAGACTATGTGATGATAAACGCGAATATACTGGTAATTTGGGTAATATGCGTGATTTGCATTTCAATAAAAGTCTATTGGCTTCGCTTAAGCTGGAACAATTTTCACTTCAGGAACGGCAGATAATTCGTTTTTTGGGGATTAATGCTGAAGCAGAGGGGGCACGCTTGACGCTAGGTGGTGAATTAGCGGCTGAATTTCTTCACTGTTTAATTGGTTATGAAAGTTTTACCCGTGGCGGGAGAAGAGTTATTATTCATGAAGCGAGTGCACGACCGGCAATCGCCTGGCATCAAGCTGGTCAGGAAATTATTGTCCGTAGTGCTTTGGATATTAGTGGTATTATTTTACCGCTAACCGATGCTAAAGTAATTATGGGTCGAGCTGGCTGTTGGGTTGGCATGAAAGGTGAATATTGGTGGGTTGCTGCTACAGTTGATATTGCCTGGATGCGAAGTTTATTGCGAGCTAAACCCCAGCATATTGCGCTACATGATTCCCATAAATGGTTTAATCAGCAAAAAAAGTTACCCATAACGATTTTTCGTACAGATAAACAGGAGATAGCACTAAAAAAAGGTCAGGCAATTTTTTCTGCGGCGATAAATAGTGATAGTGCGCTACTGTTGCAACTTAACTATTGTTATGACAATGTCTCATATTTTGCCGATGGTAATCGTATCGAACAGAGCCGAGATGGTTATTGGCAACGTGATACAGAATTTGAATTGGGGCTTGAACGCGACTTAGCAACTTTTGGTTTTAGTGAATTTGGTCAGGGTAAGACACGTTACTGGCTGCTTGAGAATCCTGAGGCGATTGGTGCTTTTATGGATATTATGCTGAATAAATGGCGGCATGATGGCATCAAATTTATGTTGGCGTCTGGTTTAGCCGCTCTTAGTCGTGGCGGGTGTGGCGTGCCTGAATTGTCAGCGACTGCCACGCTTAAGGGCAAACAGTCAGGTCAATATTTGCTTGAATGTAATTTTTTAGTCGGTAATAGCCGTTTGAGTTGGCGTGAAGCGGTTAATGCTGCAAAAGCAAATAGTAGTTATATTATTACAGCTGAACGGGAGGTGATCCGGCTTGCGCCTGCATTTAAACAATTTATGCAAGGGATGGCGAATATTGCGCAGTCAAATAATAATGAACCATATTTAGTTACTATTCCACATACGGCAATCTATTATTGGGCTCGACTTGGAGCAGGGATAGCTGGAATGGTGCCAGATGATTTTACTGGAATGATCAAGGCCTTGACTGCTGATGCTAGTGAGGTCGCCACCCTACCGGTTGCAACTAAACACCAATCACGTTTTAAAGGTGAATTACGCTCTTATCAACGCGAAGGTGTTGATTGGATGCGGGCGATGACGGGTAATGGTTTTAATGTGATTTTGGCTGATGAAATGGGGCTTGGTAAGACGATTCAGGTTTTGGCTCTGTTAGCAGAGCAGACCGCAGCCGTACCTTCATTGGTGGTTTGTCCATCGAGTTTATTGGATAATTGGCAACGCGAGAGTGAAAAGTTTATTATTGACGTTAAAAGTTTAATTATAGCTGGTAGTAGACGGCAAGAGCTTTGGGCTCAAAGCGTAAATTATGATTTGATAATTGTCTCTTATACTATTGCTAAGCGAGATATAAAGATCATCAAAAAACTTAATTTTAACTATATGATTCTTGATGAAGCACAACATATAAAAAATCCTTCAACCGTAAATGCTAAAAGTTGTAAAGATATTCAGGCAGCGCATAAGATTGTATTGACTGGTACACCGCTGGAGAATTCATCTGAAGATTTATGGAGTATTGTTGATTTTATTTCGCCAGGTCTGTTGGGGACATTTAGCGGGTTTAAAAAATATTATGCAGAAATATATGATGATAGTTTTCTTCAGGAAGATCTTACTGCTCGGGTTGGTAATTTTATTCTACGCCGCACTAAAGAGAAGGTGTGTGAAGATTTACCGCCAAAAATAGAACAGATTATCTATTGTGAAATGGCCCCAGATCAACGTAAACTTTATAATGAAATCTTTAATTATGGTCAGCGCCTAGTAGCGACATACAATAAAGCGAAAACCCAGCAGAGTTTTGAAATTTTAACCACCTTGCTGCGATTACGCCAAATTTGTTGTAATCCACAGCTTTTACCAGATATGGCAGATGTTCAGGTGAGTTCTGCTAAGACTGAGCTGTTAAAAGAGCTCGTGCTTGAAAATATTGATAGTGGACATAAAATGTTGATCTTTAGCCAATTTACCTCGTTACTAAAAATAATCAGAGCGTGGTTGGATGAGAGTCAGATTCGTTATGAATATCTTGATGGTGCATCAAAAAAACGTCAGGCTATGGTGGATAATTTTAATAATAGTTCGGACATTCCAGTGTTTTTATTGAGTTTAAAAGCGGGCGGGGTAGGGCTTAATCTTACTTCAGCGGATACGGTAATCATTTTTGATCCATGGTGGAATCCGGCAGTTGAAGATCAGGCGACCGACCGAAGCCATCGTATAGGGCAGACTAGAACAGTTAACAGTATTAAACTGGTCATGGAAGATTCGATTGAAGAGAAAATTTTGCAACTGAAAAGTCGGAAACAGCAACTATTTGATAACTTAATTGAAAAACCATCCGCCAATGCCGCAAAGTTAAATATTGAAGATCTGAAGTTTCTTTTTAAATGATGATGACGGGAATAACTTACGCAAAGGAAAATATAGAATGGCGAATAAAGTAAAAGTAAAATGTGTGGTTTGTCATAAAAAATGGGGCAAAAGAAATTGTCGGATCAATGGTGATTCATTGATTTGTCCTATATGCTGTGCCGAGATCAGGACAATCGATTGTTATGGTTGTCAGTTTTATAATCAGGCAGGCAAATATAGCAAAGATAAATTATTAAAGCAAACCGTGGTTATCATTCCAGAAGTGGAAGAACGAATTGATGAGGCATTGGAATTAATCGAGGATAATAATCTGACCGCAGGAAAAAAAATAGTTCTTGAGGTGTTAGAAAACTATGCACATGTCGACTCTGTTCAATATGCGATGGCTGCAGTGCTGATTTCCGAAGAACAGTATGAAGCGGCTCTGAACCATTTGGATAAGGCGATTGAACTTAATCCGTTTTTACTTGAAGCATATTATAATAAAGCTATGATTTATTTCAATATTGGTAATATCTCGGAGATTATAATCGCATTACGCCACGTCATTGAAGTTGGCGAGCTTGATAGCCCTGTTGTCAGTGCTGCAAGAGCTAAACTAGCAATTTTAACTAAGAATATTAATGATAGTAGTAATTTGACGCTTGATGAATATATGCGCTCAAATGAGCTATTTAATGCGGCATTTAATGAACTTAACACTGGTCATTTTAAAAATGCAATTGCTGGATTTAAAGAAGTTCTAGCTTTAAATACTACGCATGTGCAATCTTATGGCAATATGGGGATCGCCTATATGCAATTGAATAAAAAAGCTGAGGCACTTAAAGCATTGAAACAAGCACTGGAGTTAGATCCCGATTATGAACCAGCAATAATGAATATTGAATATATTAATTCTTGTAAAGGAGATCTGAATCTAAAAGAAATAGATGGCATTTCGGTTGAATATTATAAAATGAAAGCCGATGCAAAGCGAATGGCAGAAAAGATTGCAGTAGCTCAACAGTTGGCTCGTCCAGTGAAAGCAGCTATGGATACTGCGAATGGAGTTTCAGAGCCTGAATTAGTTGCAGATATTGAATCAAATGAAGCTAAATTTGGGGGAACCCCCGAGAAAATTGGGCTGCTTAATAGACTTTTTGGTCACTAATTTTATCGATGATGGATTTTGTTATAGTTATGATTTTAAATTGGATAAAAAGTTTTTTTATTTGAACGCTTTTGCCATTCCGTGGCATGGGATTTTTTATGCGGCGTCCACGCTGTTGGAGTTATCTGACGTTGCCAGTAGCCATCAATATTGCCCTTTATGGAATTGGTGCTTGGTTAATGTTTAGTTATATTTGGCCATGGACCGTGGGCTGGTTGCCAATGCACCCTAGTGATTGGTGGAGTCAGCTCTGGTCGGTTCCAGTAAAAATATTGACTTCAATTATCGTTGTGATAACGGGTTTAGTGATTTTCATCTTTACCTTTACTATGGCATTTTTTGCTATTGCTGCACCATTTTTAGATAATATGACTCTGTTTATCGAACGTGAATATTATGCATCTAAATTCAAAATAGTGAGTAAAAGTCATTTTGTGCTCTACTGTTGGTCCTCACTGCTGCGCAGTCTTAAAATTTGGCTGATGATGTTGTTGTGGTCGGCCGTGTTGCTGCCACTCGGTTGGTTAGTGCCAGCATTGGGGATGATCCCATTTGTCCTTGTTATGAGCTACTATTTTGGCCTGTCGTTTTTGGTCTATAGTGCTGAACATTATCAACTGTCAAGACGCCAGTTTAAAGCCTTGCTTAAAGGTAAACGAATGATGGTTTTAGGCTTTGGACTTGTTGCCTATTTTGCCCTATTTATTCCATTTTTTGCCATTCCATTATTACCGATAATGGTTGTTAGCGGGGTGATTTTATTCAACGAATATTTGTTGGCAACAAAATAGCATAATTACTTTAGTTATGACCTGTTGCCTAGTACGCTATATTGATAATTATTTAGCTATTTGCGAAAACGATTGATTAATCCATAGTAAAATCCAGTTAAGGTGGGGATAATTTTTTCTGGACTGAAACGTTCTAGTAACGTCGGGGGTAGATCAATCGCTTTGACTGGACAAAATTCATGGCAACAGTAACATTTTATGCAGGTTTTTGCTGTTGCATGCCAACTTTTGGTTGGGTCAATAGATGGCGGTGTGGTTGGACAGACATCACGGCATTTCATACATTTTATACATTTATCCTCGGCAATTTTTGGTCGTGGTGACCAATAACGCTGCATCCAGTCCATCAGAAATTTAGGCAGTGGCATCACTTTTAAAATATTAACAAGATGTTCTACTTTTTTATAATCAGTAATTTCAAACTGTTGCCATGCTTCACCAACAATATCAATATGATTTAAGTCTATAACTCCATAATTACGCCGAGCAGCCGCGGCACTGACTGGGACTGTTGTTGGCGGTAGATTGATGATGCTGCATGCGATAATATCGACTGCCGCTAAATCGGTACTGGCAATTAGTACGCCGATATGGCGTGGGTCGCCCCCGCTGGGCCCTGGACCCTCC
Source organism: Hyalogyrina grasslei (assembly GCA_034780735.1). Taxonomy (NCBI): domain Eukaryota; kingdom Metazoa; phylum Mollusca; class Gastropoda; family Hyalogyrinidae; genus Hyalogyrina; species Hyalogyrina grasslei. Next base: position 16,291 of record JAUZSW010485501.1, read on the forward strand.
ATTCCGGTAATAGCATCCATGATGGCTAATGATGGTTTGACGATTAGATTAATATCGACCATTAGTTCGGCCAACCAGTCACGGGTTTTTAGTTTGTAATGATATTTGGCTTTATCAAGCCCTGGGACACAGCCAAATTGATTCTTAAGTGCACCAGTGAAGGTCATTTGAGCATGGGTTTTCAACTTAGGTAGCGTGATAACCACATCTACCTCTTTGAATATTGCTGCAAGTTCGATTGATTTCCCAATGAGGTTTTGTTCATCATGATATTCTGCACGTAAAGAGAAATCAACCGCCTGAAGGCCAAGCTCATCAATCACCGCCTGTATCCCCGTGATTTTCAGCACAGCTTTAAAATCACCGATGCCTGGGCTATCTCCGATTAATACGGTAGCGCCAGCTTCTTGAATAAGTTTAGCGACCGCATAGACTATTTCGGGATGGGTCGTGGCAGCCATTTCCGGTTTGAATACCCCTAACATATTGGGTTTCAGCAAGACCCGTTGTCCAGGCGTGACAAAATGTTCAATGCCGCCTAGTGGTTCGAGTAGAGTTTTTACTGAATTATAGACTGTGTCACGGTCATAATTGACGGCTTTAGTTAAACTTACGGTACTTCTCATATTATATTTTGACCAATTGGTCATTTCCTTTTTTATTTGAGATAACTTAAACTTAAAATATCAGATCTTTATCATTTGGCAACTTGATAAGAGCTATTTTTTTATAAAAATATTGTGAAATTACGACGAAGGCGAAGCTGTAGAGGCTGGCGGAACGCCAGAGCGAAGCGTCAATTACGAATGCTGGCACAAGTAGGTGGAGTTCTCGATGAGAGCCCGCAGTCGCCTCCGCGACTATTACGAATTACGAATTACGAATTACGAATTACGAATTACGAATTACGAATTACGAATTACGAATTACGAATTACGA
>JAUZSW010486610.1:0-17226 GCA_034780735.1 Hyalogyrina grasslei
GTGATGTAAATTATGGGTGGTTGATGCGGGCCATTCATGCTAACTGTGCTTCGTTGTTTTTTATTTGCATTTATGTGCATATTGGTCGGGGAATGTATTATGGGTCTTATGCAAATATCCATGCTTGGAATATTGGGGTTGTTTTGTTGGTTTTAACTATGGCTACTGCTTTTTTTGGGTATGTTTTACCATGAGGTCAAATGTCATTTTGGGGTGCTACTGTTATTACTAACCTATTTTCAGCGATTCCGTATATTGGTAAAGATCTTGTTCAATGAATGTGAGGGGGCTTTGCTGTTGATAATGCGACTTTGGTTCGATTTTTTAGGTTGCATTTTTTACTTCCCTTTGTTATTGTTGCTATGAGTGCTTTGCATATTTTGTTTTTACATGATACTGGGTCAAACAATCCTTTGGGGTTAAATAGTGATGTTGAAAAAACTTCTTTTCACCCTTACTACAGATTTAAGGATCTTGTTGGTTTTTTGGTTTTATTGTTTTTGTTAGGGTTATTGGTTTTGTATGCCCCCTATTTGTTAGGTGACCCGGATAATTTTGTTCCGGCTAACCCTTTAGTTACTCCAGTGCATATTCAGCCGGAGTGATATTTTTTGTTTGCTTATGCCATTTTGCGATCTATCCCAAATAAGTTGGGTGGTGTTGCGGCGTTAGCTTTATCTGTTGTTGTTTTGTTTGCTGTGCCTTTTGGGCACGGGGGTAAATGTCGATCGATGGCGTTTTATCCTTTAAGCCAAATTCTTTTTTGGTCTTTTGTAGGAATTTTGATAATTTTAACTTGAATTGGGGCTTGTGTGGTAGAATCTCCGTATGAGGGGATTGGGCAGGTTTATACTGTCTTGTATTTCATGTATTATGTTACTGCGCCGTTGGTGCGGGCTAGGTGAGATAGGGTTTTAGGACATATTTGACTGCCTGCTTGGAGCGTCTTTGTTTTGAAAACATAGTTGAAGTGTTCGATTCACTTGGTGGTTTGGTTTTATGCAGCAAGGGCAGTTATGCCCAACCTTCGGCTTACAAGACCGATGCTAAATGTTTAGCTTTTGCAGCTATAGTTATGATCAGAGTGTCTTTTCTGTGGATGTTCCCTGTAACAGGGGCTTTTATGGCAGTTGTTACTTTAGCTTTTCAGTATAAGCATTTGCTGAATTGTTTATTGAGGCTGGAAGCTATAATGTTGAACTTTTATGTGTTGTATATTAGGGTTGCTTGGGGATTTTCTTTACTGGCTCAGAGTTGTTTAGTAATACTTACTTTTAGGGCTTGTGAGGCTAGTTTGGGGCTTGCTGTTTTAGTCTCTCTTATCCGGACGCACGGAAATGATTACGTAAGTAGATTTAACTTACACAAGTGTTAGGGCTTATTTTAATAAACTTACTTTTTGTGCTTGTTTTATGGGGCAGGAAGTCTCTTGACTGGTATTTTCGGTTATGGGGCCTTTTATTGGGGAGTTTTTTAACCTTAAAAGAGTTATCTCGTGGCTTTCTTGGTGTTGAGGGGATTTGAGGCGGCATAATGGTAGATGGGATAAGAAGTTGTTTGGTTAGTTTAAGGTGGTGGATTGCCGGGTTAATAGTGCTTGCTAGTCAGTCTAATGTAAAAATTAAAGGGAATAAGTTTAATTATTTTGGGCTTTGTGTTTGTGGTCTTAATTTAGTAGTAATGTTGGTTTTTTATTGTGGGGATGTAGTCTGACTTTATGTTTTTTTTGAGGGTTCTTTAATTCCCGGGTTTTTACTTATTTTAGGGTGAGGGTATCAGCCTGAACGGCTTCAGGCTGGCGCTTACATGGTAATGTATACTGTCAGTGCCTCTTTGCCATTGTTAGTTTTGATTATGGTAAATGTGAAATTTTTTGACAGAGCCAGACTTTTACTTAAAGGTTATGCGATGAGGGTGAGTGAGAGTTTGGCAGTGGGGTGATACGGTAGGAGAATAATGGTGGAGGGTATTTTTATTGTGGGTTTAGGGGCTTTCTTAGTTAAATTGCCAATGTTTTCTGTCCATCTTTGATTGCCTAAGGCTCATGTTGAGGCACCTGTGGCAGGCTCGATGGTTCTTGCGGGAATTTTGTTGAAACTTGGGGGGTACGGGTTATTGCGGATGTACCAGTTTTTGTTGTTTATTCCGTGTTTGGTTAGGGATTTAATTTTATGTTTTTGTTTGTGAGGGGGCGTGATTACGAGGTTTATTTGTCTTCGTCAGGTTGATTTGAAAGCTTTGATTGCATACTCTTCGGTGGGGCATATGAGTCTGGTGCTTGCTGGGGTTTTATCTAATACTTCTTGGGGGTGGCAAGCAGCACTTGGGATGATGCTAGCTCATGGTTTGTGTTCTTCTGGGTTGTTTGTGTTAGCAAATTATAATTACGAGAAGACGGGGACTCGTAGTATCGTTATAAGTAAGGGGATGTTGTTGGTTTGTCCTATATTGGCTATGTGGTGGTTTGTTTTTTGTGCTGTAAATATGGCGGCACCTCCCTCTATTAATTTATTGGGGGAAATTGTTGTGTTTCCATCTGTTCTCTCTAATTCTGTGTGGCTGTTTATTCCGTTGGCTTTGATGAGTTTTTTGTCGGCTGTGTATAGTCTTTTTCTTTATGTTAGGACTCAGCACGGAGGTTTCCCTAAATTTATTGGGCCTTTTACTGGGATGCAGTCAGTGGCTTGGCTTCTTTTTTTCTTACATTATTTTCCAGTAAATGCTTTGATCTTAAAGTCGGATTTAGTGTACTCTTGGATTGTGTAGGGAGTGGTGTTTGTTAGTTTGAGTTAGTTTTAGAATATTAAAATGTTAGGATGTGGCCCTGAAGAGTAGAGGTTTTCTCTAACTTAATAATGAAGCTTTTTTACAGGTTTTTTAAGGTTAAATCTTCTTCTGTTAGTTCTTTGCTTTTGTACGGGTACTGTGTTGTGCTGTTTCCTTTTAGGTTGTATTTTTTGATGACAGGGGATTGCATTCTATTAGAGTGGGAATTGTTGTCTATTAGGGGTACTTTTATTAGATTTCCTGTGTTGTTGGACCCCATTGGGCTAAGGTTTAGGAATGTTGTTTGTTTTATTTCTGCTTGTGTAATAATATTTTCATCTTCTTACATGGCCGGTGATGTTTTTTTAAGGCGATTTACGTGACTAGTGATGTTGTTTGTGCTGTCAATGAATCTTCTTGTTTTAATCCCAAGCTTGGTTTCTTTGTTAATTGGTTGAGATGGTTTAGGGATTGTGTCTTTTGCGCTTGTTGTTTATTACCAGAATGTGAAATCTCTTTCTGCTGGGATGCTGACGGCGCTTGCTAACCGAATTGGGGATGTAATGATTTTACTGTCTATTGGGTTTTGTGTTTTGCAGGGGCATTGAAACATTTTATTTATGTGGGGGGAGAATTATTCGTCAGTTGTTGTATTTTGTGTCGTTGTGGCTGCAATAACCAAAAGGGCACAGATTCCATTTTCGAGGTGGCTTCCGGCAGCAATGGCTGCTCCTACTCCTGTTTCTGCGCTAGTTCATTCGTCTACACTTGTAACGGCTGGTGTGTTTCTTTTGATTCGGTTTTTTCCTTTTCTGAGGGAATTTTTTTGGTTTAAAACGGGGCTATTGTTTGTGTCAGTACTGACTATGTTGATGGCTGGAGTTGGTGCAAATTATGAGTGTGACTTAAAAAAAGTTATTGCATTGTCAACGTTAAGGCAGTTGGGGGTGATGATGATAAGGTTAGGGTTAGGAATACCTTTTTTGGCGCTATTTCATCTTTATACACATGCTTTATTTAAAGCCATATTGTTTTTGTGTGCTGGGGCGATTATCCACAACAATAGGGATGTTCAGGATTTGCGGAGTCTGGGGGGTTTGTGGGGGCAAATACCCTTAACTGTTTCTTGCTTAAACGTAGCCAATTTAGCATTGTGTGGGGCCCCCTTTATGAGGGGTTTTTACTCTAAGGATTTAATTTTAGAAATGAGGTTGTTTAATTCCTGTAATATGTTGATGATTTTATTGATTTTTTTGGCGACAGGGATAACAACCGCTTATAGGGTTCGGTTGTCCATCTATTCTTTGTGGGGGCAAAGAAATCATGTGGCTTTACACCAAAATTATGATGAGGATAAAAATATCACGTATCCAATTATACTGTTGAGGTTGGTGACGGTGTTTGGTGGAAAATATATCCAAAGGTTGTTTGTTGGTTTTGATGAATTTATTGTTTTACCCATTGAATGTAAGTTGTTGACTTTAGTTGTAAGTCTGGGTGGGATTTGAATTGCTGTTTTTATTTGGAAAACTCCAAAAAAAGCAGATGTCTCAAGCAGAGTGAGTGGGGATTTCAATAGTCTTATGTGATTTTTAGTGCCCTTGAGGGCACAGGGTGTAGTGAAAGGTCCGTTAATGTTAAGTTTAGGGCTGTTTAAATCTCTTGATCAGGGCTGAGTTGAGTTAGTGGGGGGTCAAGGTGCTCTTGGGGCTTTTTCGCGGTTGTCTCAGATAAATCAGGTTTTTCAGGGGAAATTATTTAATGTTTTTAATATAATAGTTATCTTTTCTGGTATTTTAGTAATGTTGATTAATGCTTTTTAGTGCGGGTACTTTTTAAAAGTTTATTGTGTTCTAGTAGCTTATGGTACAAGAGCAGAGCAGTGAAGTTGCTAAGGAGGGAGAAAAATCCCCGAGAACATATTAATAGTTGGTTGAGAGCATAAGTCTATGTTAATGTAATAACTGGTTAAGGGTACTGGTGTATTATGTAGCCATGAGCTCGGGTTGTATTTTATTCGGTTGCATGATCGTTAGAGTATAGGGAAATCAGTAATGAGAAAACATATGCTTGAATTACAGCTACCCCAAATTCAAATAAAAAATATCCAATTTGTAGGAAAATTAAAAATATTGCTGTTCATACTGGGTATAGGAATAAGCTTGTTGTTATATAGGTGCCCATAAGGCCAATGATGATGTGACCGGCCCTTATGTTGGCAGCGAGTCGGACGGCGAGGGTAATTGGACGGGCTCTAATTCTCACAGTCTCGACTAAAATGAGGAATGGGTTTAAGGGTGCTGGGGCTCCCCCCGGTAGTAGGCTTGCGGCTGTAGATGGAGGTCTGAAGTTAGTTCTTGAAAGGATTAGGGAGAATCATAGTGGGAGGGATAGGGATAGGGTTATGGCTAAATGTCTTGTTGTACTAAAAATATAGGGAACAAGGCCAAAGAGGTTTGAGAAAAATAAAAACAGGAATAGTGCCGCTGCAGCATTGCGGAAGCCCCTTAAACTTTTTCCGAATGAACGAGAGGTTTGGGCCCCAATAACTGATTTTAGGGTGTCTAGTAGAAAAGCCCATTTGTTTGGGGTAATTCAATAGGACATGTTAAATAAAATTAAAATAGTTAGTGTTATAGCCCAAATCACTAGATATGGGGGGATAAGAACTAAGCTTTGCTCGTCAAAAGTTGAGAAAATGTCTACTAGCATTCTTTTATTTTAGAAATGGTTAAGTTGGCTAAAAAGGCGGTAATGTTACCATTTTCATGTGTTTTGCACTAATGGGGTTTTTGTGGATTGATTTGTTTGTTTGCCGTCAGCAAAAATAAATGAGGGTTTTAAGAATCATCAAAGGATAACGGAAATGATTGAAATAGCAGATCAGAACATAATAAATATTATTACTCAATTGATTGGGGATAGCTGTGGCATGCGGAAAATACTACTGACGTAGTGACTTAAGCGTGACAGGCTTAAATTATGGCTTAACTAATTCTCCTTTAAAAAAATTAGGTGTAACGGTTTTGCTTTATTGGTTTGCGGTGTTGGTCACCTCTGCTCAGGCTAAGAATTCATTAGCTGGGATAAATTCTAATGCAATTGGCATAAATGAATGGTTTGTTCCGCAGATTTCAGAGCACTGGCCATAAAAAACTCCTGGTATCGAGGATGTAAGTGTGACTAGGTTTATTCGGCCTGGTACAGCATCGGCTTTCAAGCCTAATGATGGAACAGCTCATGAGTGAATTACATCTGCCGAAGAAATGAGGACGTTGGTGCTAACTCCTATTGGTAAAACTAAACGGTTATCGACTTCTAGTAGTCGGTAGTCTCCAATTTTTTCGAGCTCATTGGTTGGAATCATGTAGGAGTCAAATTCGAGGGACGGGAAGTCTGAGTATTCGTATGATCAGTACCACTGATGTCCGAGGGCTTTAATAGTAACTATTGGGGAGGTTGCGTTATCAATTAGGTAGAGGAGTCGTAATGAGGGTAATGCAAGAAAAACCAGGATGATGCCCGGAATAATTGTTCAGACCACCTCTAAAACTTGTCTGTCCATAGAAAATCGGGATGTTTTACTAGAAATTGCGAGAAAAACAAGGAAGACTGAAACAAATGTTAAAACTAATGTTAGGATAAGTATTGCATGGTCGTGGAAGTAGATGATGTTCTCCATTAAAGGAGAGGCTGCGTCTTGAAATCCTAATTGTCCTCATTGGGCCATATCTTATGTGAAGTTGATGTTTGTAATTAGAGGTTTACTTAAGAAGTTGTGTAGAAAGAACTAGTGCGGCAGTTTCTTCAGCGTTGTGGAAATTTGGCGGTAAAATGCTATTCCATTCAATAGATGTTGATGGGTGGTCTCTTGCAACAACTGGACGTTGAGATGCTAGAGATTCTCAGACAATGTATAAGAAGAAAATGACAGCGAACATGGAGAGTAATGAGCCAAAAGAAGAAACAACGTTTCACTTCATAAATCTGTCTGGGTAGTCGGAGTATCGGCGTGGCATTCCGGCTAAACCTAAGAAGTGCTGGGGGAAAAAAGTGATGTTTACGCCTAGAAATATTGCTGCGAAGTGTGCTTTTGCTATTGGTTGGTGTATTACTACTCCAGTGAGAAGTGGGTATCAGTGATTGAAGGCAGCAAATAGGGCAAAGACGGCTCCCATTGAGAGAACGTAATGGAAATGTGCTACAACGTAATAGGTGTCGTGTAGTCTGATGTCTAGTGAAGAGTTAGAGAGTACAATTCCGGTGAGTCCCCCTACAGTAAAAAGGAAAATGAAGCCAAATGCCCACAACATTGGGGTCTCGAAGTGAATTTTCGATCCATATAGAGTTATTATTCAACTAAAAATTTTAATTCCCGTTGGTACGGCAATAATTATTGTTGCTGAAGTGAAGTATGCGCGTGTATCAACATCTATCCCGACTGTGAATATGTGGTGGGCCCATACAATGAAACCTAAAACACCAATTGCGATTATTGCATAGATTATCCCAAAAGTCCCAAATGTCTCTTCTTTACATGAATAGTGGGTAACTACATGGGAGATTATCCCAAATCCAGGTAAAATAAGAATATATACTTCTGGGTGCCCAAAAAACCAAAATAGGTGTTGGTAGAGAATGGGGTCTCCTCCGCCCGTAGGATCAAAAAATGCTGTATTGAAGTTTCGATCTGTTAGAAGTATTGTAATTGCTCCAGCTAGAACTGGGAGTGATAAGAGAAGTAGTACAGCTGTGATTTTTACGGATCAAACGAAGAGTGGGATTTTTTCTAGTCTTATTCCTTGTCATCGTATGTTAATTACAGTGGTAATGAAATTTGCAGCCCCTAGAATTGAGGATGCTCCGGCTAGGTGGAGTGAGAAAATTGCTAGATCGACTGACCCACCGGGGTGGGCCATTTGACTGGCTAGTGGTGGGTAAACTGTTCACCCCGTACCCGCACCCCTTTCGACTAAGGCTGAACCTAATAGGAGGGCCAGTGATGGCGGAAGTAGTCAGAATCTCAAGTTATTGAGTCGTGGGAAAGCCATGTCAGGTGCTCCCAGCATGAGGGGAACTAATCAATTCCCAAATCCACCAATTATTATTGGCATGACTAAAAAAAAGATTATAATAAAAGCATGAGCTGTTACAATTACGTTGTAGAGTTGGTCGTCACCTAAAAGGGGTCCTGGTTGTGCCAGTTCCGCTCGAATTAACATTCTAAGTCCAGTGCCCAGTAGGCCTGATCACATTCCAAGAATAATATATAATGTCCCAATATCTTTATGATTAGTTGAGAAAGGCCATCGCATAAATTTGAGACTAGGGGGTGGTTTATTGCGGTTATAAGAAGTCTGTTACAGGGAGCGTGACTAATAGAACAATTCCTCCAACCATATTAAAAATTAAAATGGCTGGGATGAGGGTGTTTGTTAGGGTTGGTGTTTTGTTGGCGTAAATTGGGGTTAGGAGTGTTCCAGAAGAAAAATTAATGGAGAATAGGAGTCTTAGGTAGTAGAATAAATTTAATAGTGAGCCAATAATTAGCGGGATTATTAGGGTTGGTGTGTTTATGGTGGCTGAGAGCTCAATGACTGACCATTTTGCGATAAACCCTAAAAGAGGCGGTATTCCGCCGAGAGAGAGGAGTATTACAATAAGTACTAGTTTATGTCCCTTTGTCCCAGATGTGAGTTGTCTTGTTTGGCTAAATCTTCTTACTTCTATTAGTCAAATCGCAGAAAACACAGAAATGGAAACTAGTACATAGACAATAAAATATACTTTTAAAGCATATTCACTAATGACGGCGCAGAATATTATTCAACCTACGTGTCCAATAGACGAATATGCTAGAAGGGCTCGTAGTTGTGTTTGGTTTAATCCTCCAATTCCCCCAATAAGTCTAGATATGCCGGCTAGAAATAGGAAAGTTGCTGTAACATTTGGGCTCATTGAGGGCCAGCTTTTAGCTATGGCTGCTAGTAAGAACATAGGCCCTAATTTTTGTCAGGTGGTGAGGATGAGGCACCTTAGCCAAGAAATTCCTGATATAACACTAGGAACCCAAAAGTGAAATGGGGCTCCCCCCATTTTTAAGACTAGTGCTATTAAGATGAGAAATAGCCCTAGATTTGTGGTGTCTTGATTTAAAATTTCTCATGTAAAAGAAAATTTGAACCAAATTAGACTGCCAACTATGAGTATTCCAGACCCTAATGCTTGTACAATGAAATATTTAACGGCAGACTCCGCTTCAGCTGATGTTCCGCGGTAGACTAAAATTGGGATAAATCCCATTAAGTTTAGCTCTAACCCAACCCAAATTGTAATTCAGTAGGTGGATGACAGTGAAACTAAAGTTCCGAGTACTATTGTAAGGATGAATAAAAACCCGAAGGGTATGATTGAAGCCATAGAAGAAAGAGTGGAGTCGAGCCACCCAGAACACGAGTTAGCAGCCCTGTTCCAGTCCCGTTTTCTTCTTCCTGAGGGTGGAGGTGCTCAGGCGGGTAAAAATTAAGGGGACATTCAGCTTAGTGAGCCTTCATTTCACTCGTGTAGCAACCCCACTAAAAGAATTAGTAGGAATGTAGTTAAGCCGACACATAGTTGCAAGGTAAGCCCGCAAGATATAGCGGTTACTGCCGGAAACAGTAATGCGATCTCTACGTCAAAAATTAAAAAAATTACGGCTAGTAGGAAAAATCGAAGCGAAAATGGGAGGCGTGCGGACCCCAGCGGGTCAAACCCGCACTCAAAAGGAGAGCTTTTTTGGCGGTCTACAACGGATCGTTTAGCGAGGGCTCAGCCTAAAAATATAATAACAAACGAAATAAAAACTGCTAATAAGGCCGAAGCTAGTGAAGCAATCATAGGCACTGGAGGTGGTAACACCATCATATTAGGCAACATCAATGCATCCCGTTCATCCGGCGCAGTGCCGCTGGGCAGGCAAGAAAAATCTGCAACCTTTTAATTAACAGTTAAATGCCAGAATTGGCTTCTACCCACACTGGTAAACAGAGGGGGAATTTCACCGCCAAAGATCGGGCCGAAACCGATTGCGAAAAATACTCGCTTTCTGTAAATGGCTCCAAAGGAAAAATCCTTATTGCTTGAGTGCAAGTCAAATCTTTTAAAATTAAAGTATGGTGCCAGGGGTAAATTGAGTGTTTACCATAGCTAGATTAAAAGTCTAGAGCTTAAGAGTTCGGCCACCTAAAAAATAGTGTGGCTGATGGGAAGATTTAATTGGTTAAGCTCCCCATCAGTAGATTGAGATGTAGAGGAATAGTCATACTATGTCAACAAAATGTCAGTATCATGCTGCAGCCTCGAACCCGAAGTGGTGGCTTACTGAGAAATGGTTGGTTGTGGTTCGAGCCCAGCAAACGGCTAGAAAAGTGGTTCCAATAATTACGTGGAGGCCATGAAATCCTGTGGCAACAAAAAATGTTGAGCCATATGCCCCGTCTGAGATCGAGAATGTTGTTTCGTAGTATTCTCCGGCTTGAAGGGCGGTGAAATAGGCCCCAAGGATTACTGTTAGTGCTAGGCCTTGTGTGGCATTTTGGTATTCTCCTTCTATGAGGCTATGGTGAGCTCATGTTACCCTAACCCCGGAAGCGAGTAATACGGCGGTATTTAGTAGTGGTACTTGAAATGGGTTTAATGGCGTAAGTCCCACAGGAGGTCAACATGACCCTAGTTCTGGGGAGGGGGCTAGACTTCTGTGGAAATAAGCCCAGAAGAATGCGAAGAAAAAACAGACTTCTGATGTGATGAATAGGATTATGCCCCACCGAAGACCGACTGAAACTTTAATGGTATGGAGTCCCTGAAATGTTGCCTCTCGGGTTACATCTCGCCATCATTGGTATATTGTGAATAAGATTACAATAAGTCCGATAATGTATGGGAAAGCATAGAGTTTATGAAATCAGCCAACACTTCCGGCTGTGAGGAGAAGAGCCCCGATTGAGGCGATAATGGGTCATGGGCTAAATTCTACAAGGTGAAATGGGCTTCGGGCCATAGCTTTTGTTTAATACTGGGGTTTTGTTTAGGGGAAGGCGTAGATTTTTGAGGCGATAATGGGTACGTTTGTGGGAAAGTTTGCTCGCTTCACTTTCGTAAAATATGGGGGACGTAGGGATTTGGAGTAAAAAATTAGGGAAAATTTGTACCGGAAAACTAGTTGTAAAAATAGTTGATAAAAAAACAAAAAAATGTCCCAAAGGTCAAAAAATGGCCTTTTTTGGGGCGGTGGTGAGGGAATCTTCGGCAAGCAGAAAAGTGAAAAAGTGGAAAAATGGGCAAAAAAGTGTCGTTAAGATATTTAGAAAAAAGGGCGATAAGAATTTGTATTAAAAAATGTATCAAAAAGTTAGGGCCTTATTTTTTTTGGAAAAAAAAAACACTAAAAAAAAGTTTTTTTTGGCGATTTTCCGGAAAAAAAGTTTACTGGTGGTTAGAGAAAGTTGGTAGGAAAAAAACGGTGTTGCATAACTAAACATCTCTTCACCATTAAATGTATTAACATATTTCTGGAGTAAAGGAGAAAGATGATAATAATATACATATATATAAATAGAGTTAAATAGCTCCTATAAATTTTGTATGGGTATATACCCATATATGTGTGTGTGTGTGGTGGGTGGTGTATTGTGTGGGGGAACCGACCTATTCAGACACACACACCCACACAGCACACACACATATATGGGTATATTCCCATACTATAAACCTATATATATATATATAAATAGTAATATATAGTGTAGGGGGTTGCTTGTGCTGGTTTTTCATAGGGGGTGTTTGGGGTGTTTGGTGGGCGAAAGTCCAACAAAAGTGTATATATGTAAAGTTGGAATCTGGACTATTACATCGTGATTTTTTGTTGGGGGATAGGGTGAAAAGTTGGAAAAAAATCGTTTGTTCCATTCCTAGTCAGGGTGTGTGGTGGGCTTAACTAAACAGGAGCGTGTTGTTGCGCTGAGGCTTGTGTCGTGGGGGTTGTTTGTGCTGGTTTTTTATGGGAGGTTTGGTGGGTAAAAATCTAGTGAGAGTGCGTTAGTGGGGTCGGTGTCTGGGCCATGACATCGTGATTTTGTTGGGGTTGTGGTAAAGAGTTGGGGAAAATCGTTTGTTGTGTTGTTAGTCATGGTGTTAAGATGGTTTTGCTAAACAGAAGCGTGTTATTAAAATGAGGGTTTGTGTGGTGTCTGTGTGTGTTTGGTGGGGTTTATGAGGTGTAATGTGTCACGCTAGATTTTCGTTTTAGAGGAGTAATGTATGTGTTACCATGCCTTTTAAGTATATTGTTGTACGGCTGCCTTCCAAGCAGTAAGATTAAGTAGTTCTTAAATAAGGCAGAAGTTGTTAGTGTGTTGTGGTATGAGGTAGTATAGGGAGTACATAGAATTTTGATTTCTAGGGTGAAAGTTCAAATCTTTTTCTTATAGTTGGAGAGCCTTAGGTTAATAAAAATCAGAAGCCTTCAAAGCTTCAGTTGAGCAGTGATTTGCTTAGGTTCTGGGGACCCTGTAGTTGAATACAATAACAAATTGCAAGTTTGTGGGTGTGGCCGCGTGCCTCTGGGGTTTAGGGTTGCGGGATGGCTGAAATTAGGCGGAAGATTGTAGATCTTTTTATGGGGTTTTTAGTGCCTCTCTCGTGAGTTGAGGTGTGGTTGATAGAGTCAGCTAAGTTAAGCTGTTGGGTTCATGCCCCGAAAATGAGGTTAATTAATCTCCTCTGTTATTTGGTTTATTAATGAATTTGGTTTTGGTTCAATGTCTTAGTTAGCACTATGATAAATACATGGTACTTTATGGGTTCCGGTGAGGCAAGCTCTGGTTGATTTAGGTATTAAAAATACTTAAATTTTTGGGGGCTTGGGCATGATAATTGATAGATTAAGCTTTAGGGAAATCTCACTTGTATTACACCAGTATTGAAGGTTGAACAATGAATTGGGGTTTGATTCTGCAAATAGTGCAAAAGACCCGGTAAAGCTTGTGCCAGCTACTGCGGTTAAACAAGCGTGGTCGAGCTAAGAGGAAGCGGCATAAAATAGGGTTTGAGGTGAATGATGGTAAAATAAGAGAATGAAAATTAGTTGTAGGAGTAAAATCTGTGTAATTGATTTATGATTCATAGTTGCTTAGTTCTTTAATTCCTGAAAATTAGAGTTAAAAACCGGGATTAGATACCCCGCTATTCTAAGTGTAAAAATTTAGTTTCTATTTGCCAGGGTACTACGAGCTTGATCTTGGTGTACGATAAAAAAAATGTGTTGTATACTAGGGTTTGTAGGCTTAAAACTCAAAAAACTTGGCGGTGTCTTAGGTCATTCTAGGGGAACCTGTTCCGTGATCGATGATCCACGCATTACTTTACTTTATTTTGAAAATATTTGCAGCCTGTATACCGTCGTCGTCAGGTCACTCTTAAGGAATATGCGTAGTTGGCTAATAGATGATTTGTGAAAACAAAAGTCTGGATGTCAGATCAAGGTGCAGCTAATAATAAAGTGGGGATGGGTTACAATAGTTGGTTATTGCGGATCCCTTTTTTAAAAGGAGGGTGAAGTTGGACTTAGAAGTAATTTTAGAAGTAGTGAGCTAAAGTGAATAAAGCTCTGGGATGTGTACATATCGCCCGTCGCTCTCGCTGAATTTACTGAGGGGAGATAAGTCGTAACATAGTGGGGGTACCGGAAGGTGCTCCGGGCTTATTTTGTTGTTGGGTGTATTGAGGTATAGCATAATTGAATGTGTTTCACTTACATTGAAATGAATGACTCAGAAGGGTCTACTTCAACGGAAATATATTTAAGAGATTGCTAAAATTGTGATTATTTAGAAAAAATAATGTGTGTAATTGTATTTGGAGTTATAAGAAGCGTCTTTTGTTATTGGTAATGGTGAATGAGAATTAAAAATGTTTTGTGCTATAGGGGATAAGTATCGTGAGAGAATTGTTTGTTAAAATTGTGTGTAGTTGAGATTATTTCTGTGTACCTTTTGTATCATGGTTTATCGAGAGTTGTTTTATTAAAATGAGGCGGCCCGAAAGAAAGTGAGCTATTATGCGGCGAGGCTTCATTGTGGCAGAAATGTGCTGAGACTGTGTAATAGGAGTGAAATGCTTTTCGCACTTTTTGGTAGCTGGTTGACTGGGAAATGCATTTAAGTGCAGACTTACAGTGAGGAAAGGTTGTATGAGGGTGATTTGTGAAGAATGGTGAAATTTAGTTAGAATGTTTTATTTTGTGTTGGTTGGGTTGTGTACTAGACTTTTGTGGTGTTGTGTGCGGCGTTAGCTGATGTGGGGTAGTAATTTTCTATTTAATGTAAGTTTGAGGTATAAAAGGATAATCTTTTTTACTTTTGTTAAAAGCTTGTTATAAGGGGTTTTAATTAAATAGGCTTAAAATTGGCTGATTTGTTTTATTTGAAAAGTTTTTTATAAAATAGTTGATTTTTGGTTCCTTTAGATGGTTAGTGCAAGCGTTTATGTGTAGTATTACTGGTTTATTTAGTGTAATTATGGTAGACTAAAGTAATTATGTTAGAATGAGTATTTAAGTGGGATTTTGAGGCCTTTGTTGTATGTTAAGATGTTTAAATTTAATGGAAATAGGCTAAAATAAAATCGAAAAATAAAAGATAAAAATTTTTAAAAGGAATTCGGCAAATAACAATTCCGCCTGTTTATCAAAAACATGGCTTTTTGGTGTTGCAACTATAAAAAGTCTGACCTGCCCGGTGACTATAGAGTTAAACGGCCGCGGTACCCTGACCGTGCGAAGGTAGCATAATCATTTGCCTTTTAATTGGAGGCTGGTATGAATGGTTTGACGAGAATTGAGCTGTCTCTTATAAAAATATTGAGAAATTAACCTTTAGGTGAAGAGGCCTAAATTTTGTTGAGGGACAAGAAGACCCTGTTGAGCTTTAGTGATTTCTTAGGTTAAATGACTTTATTAGGAAATTTTCTAAGAAAAATCTTTGGTTGGGGCGACTTAGGAACAAATGAAACTTCCTATTTTATTTGTGTGGCGTACATGCATTGATCCAATATTATTGATTAAAGGAAAAAGTTACCACAGGGATAACAGCGTAATCTTCTTGGAGAGTTCGTATCGAAAAGTGGGTTTGCGACCTCGATGTTGGACTAAGATATCCTAAGGGTGTAGAAATTCTTAAGGGTTGGTCTGTTCGACCATTAAAATCTTACATGATCTGAGTTCAGACCGGCGTGAGCCAGGTCGGTTTCTATCTTCAACTAAAAGAATGTTTTCTGGCTAGTACGAAAGGACCGTTAGGTGAAGTAAAGGTTTTATGTGTTATGGTGTATATAATTTTACTATAAGTGTTTGATGAAAAATTGTGTTAAAACAAAATAAAAGTTGAGTTGGCAGAGTTTTATGCAATTGGTTTAGGTTCAGTGTAGATAGGTGAGATTCCTTTACTTAACAGAATGAGGTGGCAGAATAGTGCGTTAGGTTTAAGCCCTAAATATAGAGGTGGAAATCCTCTTCTTATTATATGAGCGGTTTTATTTCCTGTTTGATTACTTATGTGTGTGTGCTAATTGGAGTAGCTTTTTTTACTCTTTTAGAGCGTAAGGGTTTGGGGTACTTCCAAATTCGGAAAGGTCCGAATAAGGTGGGCTTAGCTGGCTTACCGCAGCCTTTGGCGGATGCTGTTAAGCTTTTTGTTAAAGGGTTAAATAAGCCTAGCGTGGCTAATTACTCTGTGTTTTTTATAGCGCCTGTTATAAGACTATGCCTTTCTTTGTTGTTGTGGCAATTGTTTCCTGGCGGGAGGTATCTGAGGAACTGGGAGTGGGGGGTGCTGATGTTTGTGTGTGTGAGAAGGGTAAATGTATATGGAACTTTGCTTGCAGGTTGGGCGTCTAATTCTAAGTATGCATTATTAGGGGCTGTGCGTGCCATTGCTCAGACAATTTCTTATGAGGTAAGGTTATGTCTTATTTTGTTGTTTAGTTTGTATATGTGTACAAGATTTAATTTTATCAGGATTGGGCAGATTCAGGGGGATGTGTGATTTTTGTTTTTGGCTTGTCCAATTGCTTTAATTTGGCTTGTTTCTTGTGTTGCTGAGACTAATCGAGCTCCTTTTGATTTTGCTGAGGGGGAGTCGGAGTTAGTTTCTGGATTTAATGTTGAGTATAGGGCGGGAGGTTTTGCTTTAATTTTTATGGCTGAGTATGCCAATATTTTACTAATAAGTTTGGTGAGCGTTGTGCTGTTTTTAGGCGGGGGAAACTGGGGTTACTGAGACGGTGGTGATTGGGGGATGGTTGCTAAAACATTATTTGTTGCTTTTGGGTTTATTTGGGTTCGAGCAAGGTATCCTCGTTACCGTTATGATCTATTAATGGCTTTAACGTGGAAAGTGTTTTTGCCTTTGGCTTTAGGGGGTTTGATTTTGCTGGTTACTGTTCTTTTAGTTATTGTTGTAATTAGGGGTGCGAGGGTATGGGGGGGTGTGTTATTTGAAAATTGGGTTTAAGGTTGTGTGCAAGAAGTAGTTTAATTGAGAATATTGGCATTGGAAGCTAAAGGTTGGGTGTAGGTAAAGGGCCCCATTTCTTGACATGAGTGTGATGCTTGTTTTTTCTATTTGTGTGGCTATTGTGTTGATTATGCCCTTTATGGTGCAGCCGTTAAGCTTAGGGTTTTGTGTGATGTTGCTTACTGTGTTTGGGTGTGTGTGTCTTGGGGTGTGTGTGTCTTCTTGATATGGCTATTTACTTTTTCTGGTTTATGTGGGAGGACTTCTTGTTATATTTGCGTACGTGTCAGCGCTTGTACCCAATACTTTTTTTTCGGGGTCTGGTCCGTTGTTAGGGTTTGTGGGTTTGGTGTTGAGGGGGTTTTGTTGAAGGGTTTGGCTTTACCCAATGGATAGGGCGGTGAATTATGTGGGGAGGGGGGATGTGTATGGTGCTAAATATATCTGTGAGGCAGGGTTTATGTTAATATACCCTAGAAGGATTTCTACAGTCGTGTGTTTGGGGATTTTCCTATTAATTAATTTGCTAGCTGTTGTTAAAGTGTGTTATTACCAGCAAGGTCCTTTACGTCCCCACCACGAGTTGAAGTAATTTTGTGGGAACTTTGTGCTAAGTATGCGTAGACCTCTTCGTAAAAGTCATCCTTTATTGAAAATTTTAAATGGTAGATTAATTGATTTACCCGCTCCTGTAAATTTGTCGGCTTGGTGGAATTTCGGGTCTCTTTTGGGCTTATGCCTTGTAATTCAGATTTTAACTGGTTTATTTTTGTCAATGCACTATACGGCACATGTTGATTTAGCTTTTAGTTCTGTGTCTCACATTTCTCGTGATGTAAATTATGGGTGGTTGATGCGGGCCATTCATGCTAACTGTGCTTCGTTGTTTTTTATTTGCATTTATGTG
>JAUZSW010487721.1:0-56269 GCA_034780735.1 Hyalogyrina grasslei
AACAGCAGACCACCTCCGGCTCAGTGATCATGATCTGACGGATTGTCCAGATCAGGTTGAGGTGGGTGATGACCCGGCCCTTTTGCCTGCCGGAGGTACCCGAGGTGTAGCCCAACCTGGCGGGGTTGTCGTGTTCGATGTTGCCAGCACAGGCGTCGAGCATATCGTCGTCGACCAGTGCAACGGTCGCTCCAATGTCTTGCAAGATCCATTCGACCTGGTCAGCTGAGGACGACTCATAGATGGTGACACTCACTGCCCTCGCATGCCAGATGACGTAGTTGAGCAGCGCCCATTCGATGCGGGGGCGGCTGAAGATAACGACACGATCGCCGACTTGTGCTCCTGCACCAATCGACCCAGTAGCCAGTTCGCGCACCTCAGCAAGCATCTCGGTATTCGTCATCGGAGCGAAGTTGCCATCGGCGTCACGCGCCACGGGTTCAAGCCATCAGTGGCAGCACGGCCGACCAATGCCTGTAGCACATTGTCGATGGGATCAACGCTAATGATCTCTTCGGTCCTTGTGCTTGACACTCCAGCCTTTCTGAGCGGACTGATACCCGAACAATACCGCATCACCGTGCCGACTGTCGAACAGCTAACAATCCTGGTGGCGGTTCGTCTCATTCGGCTGATGCACGCCTTTGGAGAAATAGGCTGTAGTGTTTAGGTGATCCATCGCTCGTCAGCGTTGATGTTCGCAAAGCTGGGACTCCCAGATCGGCGGAGTTCATTGATGTCGCGGAAACCGTGTTTGGTACCGAGTGTGGGACCAGTCGCTCCCCCCTCCGAAGTCGCTCATGAAGTCGAGGACTGGTACCTGCGGTTCGTATCGGCCTCGCGTACGGCCGAGCACACTACTCGTGATCGGGTTCTGTGTTGCGTCTGACTTCGTGCAAGAAAACCTTGGTTTATTCAATCCACACATAACTAGATTATTGGCGGCCGGATCAGAATGATTTACAACACGGTGCGGCTTCATCACGATGTCGGTCATGCGACTCCTGATGATGAGCACGAGGGCTGTGGTCCAGCAATCCGTGAGGCTCGTCTGGATGTTCTCACGGAGGGGGATCAGGCCAGTCGTCTATGGAATTGCAGTCGGAGGGCAGGGCAACGAATGTTATGATCAACAACAATCATTCAGTGGTCCTGGAATGCGGTTTGAATAACCGGCCGGGTTGTTGCAAAGAGTCAGACACAGCCCAGAACCATGTTAACTGCCCCAATACTGGCTGCAGAGAGTGACAATGAGACGATTCCTAAACATCCTCATAGCCGTGCCAACCGAAGACACTGATATGGGACCTGCGATGCGGCGAGCTGCGGAACTCGCTCGTCGCGACTCAGCGAAACTCACGCTTATCAGTACGGTCGAACAGGTCCCAAAGCGCAAGGCAAAGAAATCTATGCTTATCGGGCTCGATGACCGAACCAGCTTTCTCACAGAGCTGGCCGAGCAGTATCAGAGTGACGATCTCTCCATCGGCACTACGGTTTGTGTCGGCATCCCTCTAGGAGAGACTGTTCGATTGGCGCGTCGAGATGATCATGATCTTCTCATCGTGCCCGAAGGGGTCGGGGGATCAGGATTGGGAGCAAGGACCAAGCACCTGCTCGGTGGATGTCCGAGTCTGGTCTGGGCCATTCGTCCGGGAGAGACCCAGCGCATACCAAGCCTGGATGTGGTTGATCCTGACAGCCAGGAGTCGGGGTCGCTGAATCACCCGGTCAGGGGCGCCCCTCAAGATGCAATTCCAGTCCTCACTATGGCTAGGGAGGTCAACCTATTTGGGATGAGAACGGTAGCCCAAACAGGGATAGCTGACGTCATCATTGGCCACACCGTCGAACGGATCATTGACACCGCCTACTGCTCACTTCTCACCGTCAAGCCCGACGGTTTCGTCACATCCATAATGTCGGATAGATGAGTCGTTCGGAACGGCTGGGCCGAGCTGTATGACCTCACTATCGGTAATCTTGCTTGGCTATTTCGTCCTGGCTTTCCTTGCCACGGTCATGTCCCAGAAATTGGGAAAGAGGGTCTTTGTCTTGGTAGCGGCTGCTCCGGTGGCGACTCTCGGCTGGGCGGGGTTTCATACCAATCAGATTTTGGACCAGGAGGTCCCAACTAGCTCCCTTGACTGGGTTAGCGGGCTCGACCTGACAGTTTCGCTACGGGTGGACGGGTTCGGCTTGTTGATGGTCTGGCTGATTGGGGTCATCGGTTTGCTGGTTTGTATCTACGCCTCCGCCTACTTTGGTGAATCAACGGCCAGGCTTGGTGGGTTCGCTGGCGCACTCACAGCATTCGCCGGATCGATGATCGGCTTGGTTGTTGCCGACGATCTCTTCGTCTTGTTCCTGTTCTGGGAGCTGACGTCGGTGACATCGTTCCTTTTGATTGGGTTCAACAATCATCAAGCGGTGGCCCGCGCGTCTGCCTTGCAAGCTTTCTTAATCACGGTTGCTGGTGGCTTAGTGATGCTGGGAGGCTTCTTGATCCTCAGCATCGAGGCAGGCACGTCGTCCCTGTCGGCCATACTCGCTAATCCGCCAGCGGGACCGCCTGTCACCGTTGCCTTGGTGCTGGTGATTGTTGGGGCCGCGACAAAGTCGGCCCAATTCCCTTTCCATTTCTGGCTTCCGGCCGCGATGGCTGCCCCAACTCCGGTGAGCGCGTTTCTTCACTCGGCGACGATGGTGAAAGCAGGTGTTTATCTCATAGCTCGAATGGCACCAGCGTTTGCCACGGTGTCGATATGGAGGCCGCTGGTCCTCACAATTGGACTGGCATCCATGCTCGTTGGGGCTTTGACCGCCATGAGGAAGACAGACCTCAAACAAATACTCGCCTACGGAACCATCAGTCAGCTTGGCCTGCTGTTTGTTCTGTTCGGATTCGGGAACCCGTCCCTTACAACGGCAGGTGTAGCCGTCCTACTGGCCCACGCCCTGTATAAGGCTGCGATGTTCATGATGGTCGGCATTGTGGACCTTTCCGCAGGAACCCGCGATATTGGCATTCTGAACGGAATTGGCCGGGCGCTTCCGGTGTTGGCGGTTGCTTCGGCAGCAGCGGCGGCGTCAATGGCGGGGGTACCGCCACTTCTTGGTTTTGCGGCCAAAGAAATGGCAATTGCGGCAATCCTGAATCTCGAGAGCCCTTGGAGGATGGTGCTACTTGCTGGAATCGGGGCAGCCTCAGTGCTCACGGTGGCCTATTCTGGCCGGGTAGTGATCGGAGCGTTCTCCACCAGTGTCCCTGGGAGTGAGACTAGGGTTGACAAACCCAGTTCAGTGTTGCTTAGTCCGCTGCTTGGTCTAGCTGTAGCAAGTGTCATTCTTGGAATTCTGCCTCAATTGATCAGTCCTCTTCTCGACGAAGCAGCGATGGCGCTCATTGCTGGTGGCGGGAAGAAGCAGCTGGTCCTGTGGCCTGGATTCAACTTGGCATTGTTGGTATCAGTAGTCTTTCTTGGCGCTGGCGTTCTCTTAGTTATGCTGCGTGACCGTGTTGATCGGTTGGCTGACCGAGTACCGCGCATGCCCAGCGGAGAAGGCCTATTTGGTTCAGCCATTAGCGGGCTACTACGGTCTGCGGAACGAACGACTGCAGTGATTCAGTCAGGTTCGTTGCCTAACTATCTGGCCGTTGTTTTGACCACCGCTGCGGTTGTACCCGGAATCGCCCTCGTGCGTGGGGCTCGTTGGCCCCAAGACCTTGCTCTATCCAACGGACCGATTCAGTCGCTGTCGGCAATTGCGATTGTTGTCGCAGCGTTGACCGCAGTTTTGGCTGGCGAGCGGATTACCGCCGTTGTGGCCCTAGGAGCTGTGGGCTTGTCAGTCGGTGTCTTGTTTATCATCGAGGGAGGACCCGACCTAGCCATCACCCAACTTCTCGTCGAGACGGTCGTCGTTGTTGCGTTCGCTTTGACGTTTCGTCAACTTCCGTCGAAGTTTCGACGCCGACGGGTTGATCCAAGCTTTCGGAAAGCTCGTACTGCCATCCGACTCATTGTCTCCGGTATGGTGGGAACCACCATCACCGTTTTCGCTCTTACCACGGTAGCTGTTTCAACCGGTCGTTCGTCGCGGGCAGCATATAGCGAACTAGCGACGACTGAGGCTGGTGGAAACAACGTCGTCAACACGATTCTTGTCGACTTCCGGGCTCTAGACACCATGGGGGAGATTACAGTTCTGGTCGCGGCCGCACTAGGGGTTCTGTCGTTGGTTAGAGCAGCCAGAGTTGATGACGGGACAGTAAACCAGCATGCGTGCATACGGCCGAACCAAGGGACGACACGATGAATCAGTCTCGAAGAACGGTGCTGCTGGAGACCGGCGCTGACCTGATTGTCCCGACCATCATGGTCTTCGCCCTCTACCTCTTGTTCGCTGGCCACAACCAGCCGGGAGGAGGGTTCATTGCGGGCCTGGTGGCTGGTGCCGGGTTGGCCGTGCGTTTCCTGGCCGCTGACCCCGATGCGCAAAGGAAGCCGATCTGGTCCGCAGAACCGCTAATGGGTGCTGGGCTCCTTCTCTCGACTGTCACAGCGACTGCACCTTGGCTTGTCGGCGGCCAACTACTGGAAAGTGGAAAGGTTGTCTGGGTCTTGCCCGTCCTGGGAAAGGTGAAGGTCTTCTCAGTATTGGCGTTTGACGCCGGAGTATTCTTGGTGGTCGTCGGACTTGTCGTGGCCATTCTCGCTGGGCTCGATAGCGCCGTCGATGAGTCTTCCCGTGATGCTGATTCCGCGGTTCGTGAGGAGTCATGAGTGCCGTATTGGCATTCACCATTGGTGCCCTCTACGCCGTTGGAACCTACGCCCTATTCGATCGAATTCTGAGTCGGATCATCATTGGGTTGGCGCTCCTGGGCCACGGATCGGTACTCATGTTGCTGTTCGCTGGAGGACCACCGGGGCGGCCACCATTTGTCGAAGCTGATATCCCAGTCGAGGAATACGCCGATCCGCTTCCTCAGGCCATGGCTCTCACCGCGATTGTCATCACCTTCGGAGTTCTGGTCTTCCTTCTTGCAATTTCTTACCGGAGTTGGACGCTTACCCATGATGACGAGGTGGAGGATGACCAAGAGGATGCCCGCCTGGATTCGCAGAACCGAACCGTTCATCGAGTTGAGCGTGATCTGTCCGTCTTGGATGAAGACTTGAAGAAACGATGAGAGTCCTCATTGGCCTTCCTGTCCTCGTGCCGATGGGAGCAACTGCCCTCACTTTGCTGACTCTTCGTTTCAGTCGACTTCAGACGCTCATCAGCGTTCTCGCCTCTAGCGCTACACTCGCCTTTTCAATCGCACTACTCGTTCAAATTGAAGGCAACGGGGCGACTGCTGCCGCTGTTGGAGGGTGGAGCCCAGAGGTGGGCATCGCCCTGGTCGTTGACCTATTCGCAAGCCTGTTGTTGGTCATTTCCCACATCGCCACCTTCGCCGTACTGGTGTACTCGATCGGGCACCCCAGGACTCGGGATGCTGGAGCAGTATTTCATCCTCTCTACCAGGCTATGTTGGCAGGCGTTTCTCTCGCCTTCCTCACTGGAGACCTCTTTAGTCTCTTTGTCGCTTTTGAGATTCTGCTTACTGCCAGTTATGCCCTCTTGACCCTTGGAGGGAGGCGAGAACAGATCCGACCGGCTATGACTTATATCGTGATTAGTTTGGTGGCGTCGCTACTATTCATAACCTCACTCGGCCTGATCTACGCAGCGACAGGAACCGTCAACATGGCTGCTCTGGCAGTTGAATTGGAAGGGATTCCCAGCGAGGTCCGCTCAGCTCTTGGACTCCTTCTCCTGGTGGTTTTTGGAATCAAGGCGGCCATCTTTCCCTTGTTCTTCTGGCTACCCGACTCCTACCCCACAGCTCCATCGCCAGTCTCGGCCGTGTTTGCCGGTCTCCTAACCAAGGTTGGTGTCTACGCCATAATCCGGTCACAGTTCTTGCTATTTCCTCGAGATGAGGCATGGTGGCTTTTGACGGTGGCGGCTGGCGCGACCATGTTCTTTGGAGTTCTTGGAGCGGTGGCTCAACAGCACATGAAGCGGATCCTGAGTTTTCACATTGTAAGCCAAATCGGCTATATGATCATGGGTATCGCCCTGTTTGACGTTGCTGGACTGGCTGCATCCATCTTCTATCTCATGCACCACATCCCGGTAAAGACCTCGCTGTTTCTCATCGAAGGGGTCGTGGTTCAGACGGCCGGAACCAGCCGACTCGACCGTGTCTCCGGGGTGGCGCGTTCCCGCCCGGCAATTGCTGCGTTGTTCCTGATCGTTTCGATGAGTCTTGCGGGAATCCCGCCCCTGTCAGGATTCATTGGCAAGTTCGCCCTATTACAGGCAGCAGTCGCCAACCGACAATGGTTCCTAGTCTCGGTTGCCCTTCTTGTTAGCTTTTCGACCCTGTTCTCGATGACTAAGATTTGGAATACTATCTTTTGGGGCGAACCGTTCCCCCAACCCGATCATGAGCCTGAATCTACGGTGGTTCCACTCCCGATGTTTGCCGCCACACTGGCTCTCGTCGCGGTCACTCTTGCTATCGCCGTTGCTGCGGGACCCCTCTATGGTCTCAGCGAGCGAGCGGCCGTTGAAGTCATCGATCGCGGACCATACTTGAACGCAACGTACGCGCCATGAGGCATCGCTTGTTCCTCGGATCTTGGCTGGTCTTGGTCTGGCTCGGGCTGTGGGGGGACTTATCCTGGGCCAACTTATTCAGTGGGGTGCTGACGGCCGGTTTCGTCGTTTGGCTGTGTGCTTCAAGAGAACGCCTTGGTCTTCGTATTCGGCCGTTCGCCTTGGCTCGATTCGTTGGATTCTTTGCCGCAAGCTTGGTGAAGTCAAGTTTCGAGTTGGCGCTCGAGGTAGTTCGCTTAGACCCTCGATTGAGCTCGTCTGTTGTCGCGGTGCCAATCCGGTCGGAGAGTCGCGGAATGATCGCAGTTGTAGCGGCGACGATCTCACTTACTCCCGGAACTCTTGTGATCGAAACGGCACTTGTTGGACGGAAAACGACCCTCTACATCCATGTTTTCAATCTTCGCGATCGTGATGAACTACTTGCCAGCATCGCACAGCTGGAGGACCTGGCTATTGCCGCCCTATCTCCGACAATCCCGAACAAGTCGCACCCCAACTCAACATCGAGTTCACTACCGAACCCCGAAGGACTTCCATGACCATCACCACATCCATCGCGTTTGTATTGATTGCCATCACTGCCGTACTGAATGTTGCAAGAATCGTACGGCACAAATCTGGCCTTGCCGACCGGGCCCTTGGGCTTGACACATTCCTGGTCTCAGTTGTGGCAGGCACCGCCGCATTGGCTGCTCGTACCGGCTCTGACGTTTATCTCGACATGATAGTTGCCACCAGCCTTCTAGGCTTTCTGTCGACGGTGACTTTGGCTCGCTTCATTGAGCCGGGAGAAGTCGGGTGAGTGTTCTTCAGATAGCCGCCTCGGTATTGTTGTTGGCCGGGGCAGGGTTAGGTCTGCTCGGTGCGGTAGGCATCCATCGATTCGACGATGTCCTCACCCGAATGCATGCGGCAACAAAACCGGTGACTCTTGGACTGCTGTTGTTGTTGGAGGGTACTGGTCTCGCTCTTGGAGACAGTGAGGCAACGATGAAACTGTCGCTGGCTGCCGCTTTGCAGCTCCTCACAGCACCATTTGGTATGCAACTCTTAGGCCGAGCCACCTACCGGTCAAACTCCGAGCTATCCGAAGGCATGCTGGTAGACGATCTTGGTCGGGGCCAACGGAGGCCTGAGTAGAGGTGACGGAGGATGCCAAACGCTCATTGGTGCACCGTAAGGCTAGGAGGGCGGCTAGAACCATCATGACACCCGATAGCTGGTTGCCGGTTTGTTGATGGAATATGTCTAACTGCTCTGCTTTGATTGAAGGCGGATCGATCCATCCCAGGCAGGCTCGGGTGACGCCGACGCGGGCTTCCCAGGTGGTGACACCGTTCATGGATGGCTGGTGTCCTATACCTGATGTGGGCTGCCCGTATTTTTCGCGTATGCAGCCGTCGCTAAAGCTCTGAAGCTTTTCCCTGGGCTTCCACCAGTTCTTCAAGCAGGCCGACCCGGTCCCTAGCTGCGGCGAGTTTCTTCTCCGACGCTGCTAACTGTTTGGCTAGTCGAGTTTCGGTTCGGGAGGGTTTGGCT
This sequence comes from Hyalogyrina grasslei, assembly GCA_034780735.1. NCBI lineage: Eukaryota > Metazoa > Mollusca > Gastropoda > Hyalogyrinidae > Hyalogyrina > Hyalogyrina grasslei. Next base: position 8,221 of record JAUZSW010487721.1, read on the forward strand.
GCTTGTTTTGGCTTAGTCATTTTGGGATGCCCCCGTTTTCGGTGCCACCCGCAGTTTGGGATCTAACGGGTTCTCGCTAGGCCAGGATAGGCCCAAGATCGCAGCAACCGCTGCGACCCTCAATACTACGCCGCGATAGGCAACCTCCAGCCTGTTGCACTACCACCCAATCATTGTACGATTCGAAGATCTTGAGTGGATCGAGGGCTGGTACAGTTCTCGGAAGTGTTATACCTCGATTGGTTCTATTGCACCGGCTCAGTGTTACGCCGGTTTCAAGGCCAGGAAAGCAAGTTGACCCCGACTCCACAAATCGGGGGGAGGGCCAATCATCACAAGTGGGCGAGGTGCCCCGTCCTGAGGAAACGTCTGATGCGAGCGCAGAAATGGCTGAGCCCGGCCGCCGTGGTTTGCCCATATCTGCCGTGCTCGCTGGGTGGGCCCAGCCTATTTGTCTCGTGGAGAGCGCACTGGTAATCTCACAAAATGCGCACTGTGATCGAAAACGGGACGGTTCTTGACACATCCACCATGGAGTTCGTTGGCGAACGAACAGTCGTCATCGATGACGGCGTGATCGTCGAGGTGGCCGAGCAGTACAGCGGTTCGGCCGACTTGGTGGCCGATGCTGCCGGGTCCTATGTCGTCCCGGGGCTGATCGACGCCCACGTTCATTTCCGCCTTGCAACGATGGATTTTCGCATCCTCGCCGGGCTCACCGAGGTCGAATTCGGGATTCGCATGGCCAGTCTCGCCAGCCAAACCGTGGAGCGAGGGTTCACGACGGTTCTCGACATCGGCGGCGATGTCACCGGGCTCGTTCGTGCCATCGAGCGAGGTACGACGGGCGGGCCGAGGATAGTTCGCGCCGGCCGCATGTTGAGCCAGACCGGCGGTCACGGCGATGCCGAGGGTGGAGATCGTGAGGTCCCGGGTTGCGCGTGTGCGATGCGAACCACAGCCATCGGCATCGTTGCCGATGGTCCCGAGGCTGTACGCAAGGCGGCGCGGCACAATCTGCGTGACGGCAGTGCGTTCCTGAAGATTCACGTGTCCGGCGGCGTGGCAACACCGTCAGATCCACTCGAATCGATCCAGTTCACCAGCGAAGAAATCTCGATTGCCGTCGTCGAGGCGGCGCATCGTCAGACCTACGTGGCGGCACACGCCTACTCGCCCGAGTCGATCCAGCTTGCCGTTGAGGCGGGCGTGCACTGCATTGAGCACGGCAACATGCTCGACGAAGCATCGGCGAAGACCATAGCATCGTTCGACGCAGTGCTCGTGCCGACGCTGGCGACCTATGAGGCGATGGACCAGCTCGGCGAGAAGCTCGGGCTCCCCGCATCGAACCGGGAGAAGAATACCAAAGTCTACAACGCCGGTCTGGCGTCACTCGAAGTCGCGAAGCTCCAAGGTGTGACGATGGGATTCGGTACCGATCTGATCGGCGAGGCCCAAGTTCGCCAGAATCGCGAGCTGCTTATCCGGCATGAAGTCGAGCCCGCAGCCGACGTTCTGCGCTCGATGTGGAACACCAACAGCCGGCTATGCCATCTAGAAGGCCGCGTTGGAACCCTCACGCCCGGTGCGTATGGCGATGTCGTGGTATCGCGGGTCAATCCGCTCGACGACCTAGCGTCCTTCGCAGATCCGACGACATCCTTCACCCATGTGATCCAGGGAGGCCGGATTGTGGTGGGGCGCTGAAGGGAGTCGTTTCTCGATCAGCCATGGTCGGCTGAGGCCTTCGGGTTGAGCAATGGCGAGGAAATGAACTCACGCGACACGGCCAACGGTCGATCGTTGTGGTCGATCCAGACCCCATCTCCAGCAGCAACTGAACCCGCTCCAAGCCAGTCATAACCCAGGTCGGACCCATAGAAATCGTGACATCCAGGGACCGACACGGTTCCTTTGAACCCAAAACGGTCAAGAAACGCCAACGAAGAATGGAAGGTGTTGACACCATGGCTATTTCCCCCATCGCCAAAGGCTTAGCCATTGGCGATGTGCAGGCCCACCTGGCAGAGATCGACGGCACAGCGGTCTCTCGGGAGACTACTTCTAAGATCACTGACCAAGTTCTTCAAGACTGCTAGAACGAGACGACGTCATCATTGGCGTGGACACTCTCAAGAATGTTCACGTCGCTGCTGCAATCGACGGCCACTGGAGTGGGACAAGGTTTGATCCTCTCCCCCTGGATTTGGGGGCCTTACTACAAGGACCCAACCATGGGCAGAACATCAAAGTAAACCGAAGAGTACCGGGCCAGGGCATTGGGTGGGATTGCCGCCGGGGTATTGATAAAAGTACATTCTTTCGCGATTCGCCTCTCAGCGTCAAGCAGATCGTTCACGTAGGCCTACACAACCGAAACCCAAGAAGTATTCCTCAATGGCCACGTACGGGGCTTCAACCATTTCGGCGGTGTGAACCCGCCTGTCTAGAGCAGGACACCATAGATAGTTCCGGGAGCCCGATTGAAGACGCGACCGAGGTCGCTGGGTCCTTCTCAGTCTCGCCATAGGCGCCAATGCTCTCGACTGTCCTCGGGGTCCAGCCAATCCTTGTCTTCATTCGTGGTTCCCTTTCAACATGTCGTGGTGGTACTGCTACCACCACCGGGGTTCCGTCGCTGGCGCGTCACTCCGCCAGCAGTCACTGAACGCCACGATGACCTGGCCACCGACATCGAAACAATCTGGCGGGACTCGGGCTGTGTCTACGGCTTGCAACGGGTCCACGCTGAATTGGCCCGCCAAGGCAAAGCCTGATGCTGTGAGCGCACCGTGTGACGGATCATGGCTGATAAGGGCTGGTCATCGCTGCACCCAACGCTGTGGCGTTGCACCCCACAATCAAATGGGACACCCTGTCGCCGGACTTCATCCGCCAGGATTTCACCGTGGAGAGGCCGGGGACCCGTCTGGTTGGTGACATCACCTAGGTTGGTGCGTGGGAAGACACGATTTTTCTGGCGACGGTCATTGATCTTCATCGCCGTGAGGTGGTTGGCGACGCGATCGACGATCATCATGGGGCTTCTCTGGTCGTTGCCGCGTTGGTGATGGCGCCGTTCGCTTCGCTCCCTAACCGAGTTTCTCGGCTTCGCCTCCAAACATCGAAGCAGGTGAGGTTCTCTGGGCTGTTCAGGAAGGCTTTGAGGCCGGGCAGCATGCGGAGTCTTGCGGTCGAGCCGTGGCCCTTGCTCACGCACGGTCTGGCGACGCTGCCGCCATCTCGGGGTAGCTGGGCAACGACGAGACATTCGATCACGCTGTCACTGATCTTGCTCGGAGTTATGCTGACACCGAGCGCGACCACGCAGCACACGTGGCCGCGATCTAATCGGGTCGCCTCAAAGCGGTCGACGACGTGTTAGCAGTCCAGACCGTGGCCGCCAAGTTGCAGGTACCTTCCCCCCGTCCTATAGTCATGACGTGACAACGGACCAGGCTACAAGTGGCAACGCTTTGCCGCTTGATTCTCCGCGGGGGGCCGAGCGTTGGCTTCTCCCGGGCATACTCATCGCTTTGGCCTCAGTCGTTGCCATCTTCGGGACCTTCACCACGTGGGTCAACGTTCAGGCTCTCGATACCGATGAATGGGTGAAGCTCAGCAGCGAACTTCTCGATAAGCCCGAAATTCAGGAGGCGCTTTCGGCGTATTTGATTGACGAACTGTATCGGGAGCTCGACGTCACTGCAGCGGTCGAGGAGATGCTTCCCGAGGACCTCGATGGCTTGGCGGGGCCCTTGTCCGGTGTCTTTCGGGGCCCCGCGACCGCTGGACTCGAACGCATCATCGACTCTGACGCCTTCGAGTCCAAGTGGGTTGAAATCAACCGTGTGGCCCATCAGACACTGGTTGATGCTCTCCGTGACGAGACACGATCCGGACTGACATCCGATGATGGAACGGTCACCCTGGAGCTTGGTGAGCTTGTCCGCTCGGTAGGAGAGAACCTGGGCCTTTCGGCGTCCCTGTTGGACCAACTCCCTGACGACGCGGGCCGCATTGTCGTGTTCGAATCCGATGAACTCGAAAACGCCCAAAAGGCTGTGCAGGTACTCGACTTTCTGGGCTGGTCTATGTTTGTGGCCATAGTGGTGCTCTACGCCGCCGCTGTCTACTTCTCGCCGGGGCAACGCGTCATCGCGCTGGGCTCGGTCGGTCGCAGCCTTCTGGCGGTTGGGATAATCGTTCTCATTGCGAGAGTGCTGGTGGAGCGCTTTCTTATAGATGCCATCATTGACGATCCGGGAACTCTGTCAATAGCAAAGCTCATCTCCTACGTAGGTACGGGTCTCCTGCGCCAGATCGGCTGGTCTGCGGTGTCCTATGGAATCGTCATCATGTTGTTCGCTGCCTTGTTCAGTGATAACCGGTGGGCTGTGTCCTCTCGCCGGGCGCTCGCGCCGGCGCTGAATGCGTCTGCGGGCGCGTTGGTTGCCGGTACCACGGTCGGGTTGTTGGCGCTCCTATGGTGGAGTCCCGGTCGGGTCTTTGAGGGCTGGAGCACCGTGCTCGTCTTCGTTGCTATGATTATTTGCGCCGTTGTGACGCTGAGAGTTCGGGTAGGTCAGGAATTCCCAGGAGTGACCGTGGGAGACCTGACCCGTTCAATCAAGACTGGCTTCGGTTCTGTCAATGACAGCGTATGAAGAGAACCTCTACAACGGCGCAAACTTGATGGCTGGGTTGTAGTGTTTGTTGATATGGGTCGATTGGTGTCCGGACGGATCGGTTTTCTAACGAGCGGGACTTCCATGGCCACGCGGATATTGGCGTCGGTGGTTTCAGTGAGTCTGTTCTCATTGATTGTTGCCACATTTGTTGGTGTAAATACGGGTCGTTCGCTTGGAAAGAGCTTGAACGACGATCGACTCGTCGCGCTCCGTTCCGCTGGAGTCTTCGACGTCGCTGCTGAGATGCGGGCGCTTGCCAATACCGCTAACACCTTGGCCTCTAGTCCGCAGGCCGCCATGTCCCTCGAGTCCTTCGCTGCGGCCCATGCCGAGCTCTCTGAGATCCCATCCAGCGGCCTCGTGGACGAAGTCGAAGCCTTGGTCTTGGAGTACCGCATCAGATACCTAGATCCGCTTCAAGCAGTAGGCAGCGATCTCAATCTTCGTGACATCGTGCCCAGGAACTCGGCAGCGGTGTATCTCCAAAGTCACTACGCCGTCGACCTCGGAGTGATCGACGAGCCCGCTGCCGTCGATGACGCGCTTGATGGAAGCCGGTGGAGCGAAGTCCACAGCGTGGTGCATCCTGTATACCGCGATGTTGTTGATCGAATGGGTCTGTTCGACTTGTATTTAGTCGAGCCCGACACCGGATTTATCGTCTATTCGGTAAACAAGCGGCCCGACATCGGGACGAGCCTCGATTTGGGGCCCTTCAGCGGTTCGTTCTTGGCAACTCTGGTCGATGAGGTGCGCGACGACCCGTCCGCCGGAACGACCATCAGCGATTTCAGCTTTTATGACCCGGCGGGATTGACACCCGTCGGGGCCATTGCGAGTCCGATAATGGATGGCGAACGCTTAGTTGGTGTGTTGGTTTTGATGTACGATAGTTCCCGTATCAACGAGGTGCTCACCGCAGGCGGCAATTGGGATGACGGCGGTTTCCCGCCAACGGGGGAGTCATATCTCATTTGTGAAGATGGTCTCATCAGAAGTGACCCGCGCTCGTTCCTCGAGGATCCCCAGGGACATTTGAAGGCGTCGGTGGAGGCCGGCATTCTCTCCGAGGCTGATCGCCTGCTGATCGGAGCGGTGGGATCGACGGTCTTGATTCAGCCCGTGATTGGCCAGACCACAGACGCTGGAACCGAGGGCAATCTCTCCGTGACCACGAGCCAGACGATGGTGGGTGGCTGGGCATTCAGCACGGTCGAAGAGGTTGATGTGGCCGGGGTCAGTTGGTTCGTTGTCACCGAGGTCGGAGTGGAAGCGGCCGAGGGAGGTCTCGACGAGTTCACCGACCTCCTGGTGGTAGGCACGGCAATCTTTATCATCGTCCTTGCTTTCCTCGCGGTCGCGTGGGCTACCCGGATCGTGCGACCAATCCGCGCTGTGAGTGAGCGGTTGGGATCACACGGGGCCGAGCTGGGGCCCGTAGGGGTTGACGCCAAGACCCCAATCGAGTTTTGTCAACTCGCTGAGAGCTTTGAGGCTATGTCCAGTGCGTTGCAGGAGCAGCAGGCTCAACTGGCTAGTGCTCGCGACGAAAAGCTTCGCCTGCTGCGCAGGATGCTGCCAGCGGAGGTCGCTGATCGCGTAGTCGCCGGTGATCTGCAGTCAGTCGAGGAGGTCTCCAAGGTCACGTTTGTCGTTCTAGTGGTTCTCGGGCTAGGAGAACTGATCCGTATCGATGGAGGCGACTCTGGGCGAGAGGTGGTGGATCGACTTCACTCGGAGCTCGACAATCTGGCCGAGCGGCATGGTGTTGAGAGGGTGAAGGTAATTGGCGATGCCTACTTCGCCGCGTGCGGCCACGCTCGCCCCTACATCGACCATGCACCGCGGGCCTACAGGTTTGCTAGAGATGCCCAAGACGCGATTCTGGAAATCGGATCTGAGGTCCTCAGTGGGCTGGAACTCTCGAGCGGGATCGACACGGGGCCCGTGACCGTTGGTGTGAGCGCACAGAAGCGCTTGCTCTACGATGTGTGGGGCGAGCCTGCGACAGTGGCCCACTACCTCGCCCGTCGAGCGTCCCCCGGCCAAATTCTGGTGTCCAACGAGGCAGCGGTACTCTTGCCAGAGAGCGTCGAACTTACACGGCCGCCAGGTAGCGATGCTGACTTGGAGTGGGCTGCATCTGAGATTCTAGAGCGGGGTCCGGTGTGACCGAGGGAAGCGTAGTGAGCGACACCTGGGCCATCGTGATGATCTTGGTCATCCCAGCGGTCATCATCGTCGCTACCGAGGTAGACGAGCGTCTGCGCCAGCGAGAGTCGCCGTTGCGCGAGGTGGTCCTGATACTACGCACCTGGATTCTGCCCTTTTTCGCCGTCTGGGCTGTATTGGTTCCTATCCTCGGGGTGGACCAGGACTCCCTGGTCGTAGGCATCGCCGGCTCGGGCCTGGTGTTGTCGATCGGCGCTGCGGTTATACGGCTCTTGAAGGTACTGGTAGAAGACGTCAGCGCGCGCCCGAGAACTGATGGACGCGGGCCGGTTCCTCAGCTGTTACTGGCCCTTCCGCGGCTCGGGGTCATCATCGCAACGGCTTGGATCACGGTCGGCTCAGTCTGGGGTGTCAACCTCTCCGCAGCCCTCACCGCTCTGGGCGTCACGTCGCTGGTGGTGTCGTTCGCACTCCAGGACACACTCAGCGGCCTGGCGGCGGGCATTCTCTTGTTGAGCGACCCGCCGTTCCAGCCCGGTCACTGGATCGAGGCTGGAGATGTCGAGGGCGAAGTCATTGATGTCAATTGGCGTACTTCTCGTATCCGCGATCGAAACGGCGACATCATAATCGTTCCCAACAGTCAGTTAGCCGCGTCCAATATCGTCAACTACAGCTCGCCGAGCCCCCTTCACAGGGTTGTGGCGTCGGTCCAGGTCGCATACAAGAGCCCACCTTCGCTGGCAAAGGCGATGCTTCTGGATGCAGCGGTGGGCACTCCGGGCGTATTGGCTGACCCACCACCTAACGTGGTTGTGGTTCAGGTAGACGACCCTTTGATGGGGTACGAAGTTCAAATGTGGGTTGACGATTACGCCATCGCTCCGCGGGTAAAGAGCGACTTCGGGTCCCTTGTGTGGTATCAGTCGTACCGCCATGATGTTCCGCTGCCCAGTCCTGCTCAAGATCTTTACCTCTGGGACGGCGTAGCAAACGCAGCTGCCAGCCACGCATCCCATGCCGACGTCCGTCGGATGCTCACAAGCGCTCCAATGCTGTCATCGTTGGCTGACGAAGATGCGGATCTACTCGCCCAAGCTAGTCGACCAGCACGATTCTCGGTTGGCGAGTTGTTGCTGGACTCGCAATCTCCGACCCGAGACGTACTGATAGTTCTCGAAGGGCGGGTAGCTCTGATGGCGATCACCGACGCCGGTACAGAGTCCACAATCGGTGAGTTGGCGGAGGGAGAGGTGATCGATCTAGCAACCAGCGCACCCTCTGACGGGCGCGGTATTTCGCTTCGGGCACAGACAGATTGTGAAGTGCTGATCGTAAAGGCCGAGATTTTTGGCGAGGTTGGTAGTCGGAACGCCCAGGTGGCCGAAGCCTTCAACCGGGCGTCATCAATTCGACGCCGGCGTGTCGAACGGATGACACGGCACTTGGTCGCTATCGACATCGAAGAGCCAATGGATCCGACGTCTTGACCACCAACCCGACCCCGCGTACTGGAACTGTCCCTGCCGAGGATGACAGTAGCGACGGCACTGGCCTCTCCGGGTGGCGTCGGCCGCGCCAGCTTCGCCGTCAACTGGCGCGTACCCTGGTATTGATAGCGCTGGCCTCAGTGGTCCTTGTCGGTGGATTGAACTTTGTAGCGGCTCGCACGTTGCTTGACGACGGCACCACCGATCAGTTGGTTGGGGTGGGCGAGGCTCGAGCACGTAGCATCGAGTTGGGCATCGACCGGGTATTGAGCCAGGTGTCCGGTGTGGCTGCCGATCTAGCCGTGGTGGACGCTATGGAAGAGTTGAACGAAGCCTTCGGGCAGCTAGGTAACGAAGCGTTGGAAGTGGACCAACGAAAAGAGCTGGATGAGTTCTATGAGGCCAAGGTGGTCTATCCGCTGAACGAAACGGGTGTCTTGGGCAGGGTGACACTTGGCGATGTTCTGCCGACATCCGATGAGGCGCGATATCTCCAGTTTCAATACATAGTCAGCCAACGCGACTTAGATGAGCGTCGAGCCGTCACCGATCCGGGCGATGGTTCCGCCTACAGCGGCGTTCATGCGATGCGGCACCCGTATCTGGCGGAGCTCGAGTCATCGCTCGGTGCGGCTGACCTCATGCTGGTCTCGACCGAAGGCGATATCGTGTACAGTGCCGAAAAGCTGAGCGACTTCGGAACGAGCCTTGCGGTGGGCCCGCTCAGTGACTCCAACCTGGCAGACACAGTGCTGCGTGAGCTAACGCGGGTGCGCGTCGGTCAAGCGGTGCTGGTCAACCAGGAGATTTACCTACCAGGCGGCGCCCAGCCGACATTATTCGTGGCGGCTGGTATTCGAAGCGACACAGAAGTCATCGGGGCTCTCGTTATCCGAATTCCCGTGGATGCCCTCAATACGATCACGACTGCCAACAACGAATGGGAGGCCGTCGGGTTGAGTTCGGGTGAGAGCTACGTGGTTGGATCAGACCAACTTCTTGTAACCGAGAGTCGGCTCTGGATACAGGACCCTGGCGCCTATATGGACAAGACCAAGGACTCTGAGCTAATCGCCTTAATCGAAGTGTTTGGCTCGCCGGTGGGCATTCAGATCGTCAACACTGAACCTGTTGCGGCAGCGTTGGAAGGCAGGACGTTCAGCGGGGTGACAAAGAACTACCTACAGCAAGAAACATTCAGTTACGGCACTCCCATCAACAGTCCCGGGGTTGAGTGGGTGGTGGTGACAGATATCCCGATCCGTGATGCCCACGCCCCGCTTTACGACTACGCATTTCGGCTGGGTTTGGTGCTGCTGATCGTCTTGCCGGTGGCCGCGATTATCGGTGTCTGGCTCGCCGGAAGGCTCACTCGCCCGATCGGGCCGGTCGTTGCAGCGGCGATTGCTGTCGCTGGTGGCGCCCGCGACCCCGATGTCCCCGATCACCGCCAAGACGAGTTCGGCGACCTGGCGCGGCGCCTCAAGCTTATGGCCGGTGAACTCGAGCGGCACGAGACAGCACTCGCAGAGGAGTATGAGGACCGACGAAGCTTGTTGCTGACGGTCTTGCCCAAACGAGTCGTCGAAGCCAAGGGGGTGGTGACAGGTTCCGGAGATGCCGCGGAGACAGCCACCGTCATTGCTGTGGCGTTGCACGTCTCGCCGGGCGAGATGCAATCCGGTGAGAGCGATATCTCAGGCCTGCTCTCGAGTGCCCTGGAACGGGCGGAGGCGTTGGCCGATGAGTTTGATGTCGAACGAGTACGGGCTTCGTCGGACCAGTACCTGTTCGTCGCAGGCATTGGCTCCGACAGTGAACTGGCAGATACGGCGCTCGAGTTCACTGTCGCTCTTTCGAAGGCGATTCACGGTTTGTCAGAAGCTGCGGAGATACCGCTGGGTGTTCACATCGGCCTCGCAAGCGGACCGGTCGCTACAGGGATGCTTCAACGAGGGGTTCTCACGTTTGCGGCATGGGGTGAGCCTGTTCGCCGATCCCTTGCGATTGGAGCGCTCTCAAAATCCGACGAGGTCCTGGTCGATTCCTCGACCGCCGAAGTGGCAGTGGACCAGCGTTGGGCCTTCGCTCCCGCACGCGACATCGTTGACCTCGACGGGCAACCGATGACCGTATTCACGCTGTCATCCGATGTGCTTTTGCCTGATCCTGCGCCAGAGCCCGCAACGGACACAGCCGATACTAGGCCGGGAGAGGGACACTGAACAGGAGAGCTATTCCCACGTCTTTGGCGCTGGCGCTGCACTTCTATTGACGCCGCTTGTCATCGTGTTCAAAGGGCCGCGTTAGCCTGTTACCTGTGTCAACGCATTGGGCTGATTTCTATCACGTGATACCTGGCTGTCGGTGTGACCGCGAGACCTCGCGCTTTCGGACCGGTAGAGGACAGAGACGGGCTCGTTCAGGCCGCTGAGATAGGTGTCATCTGTATACTCTTCTCCAACGGGCTCGAACTGTGCGGAGACGAATTCCGTCGGATGGGTGGACTGCCCCCCGACTCCAAGAATCGGGGGGGGGGAAGGGTCAAGAGCGTTCTCAGATGTAGTCGCGTCGGGTCAACCAACGGGTTGTGTACCAGCCATAGAGCGGTGGAAGATAAGACGTCACTATCCGATGTGTAATTGCCGCAGCAAGAGCAGCTGCCTCAGGAACACCGACTGCGGTGAGCCCAGCGGTCAGTGCCGCTTCACCCACGCCGATACCACCGGGAACAGGCATCAGTCCCACGAGCAGCGACACTGCACTGTTGACGAACACCGCTTCTGAGAAGCTGATCGAACCGCCAAATGCGGCGACCGATGCGCCTAGCGTAATGGCAAACAGAACCCTCGACATCAGAGTTCCGCCGGCTACGCGCATCAGTCGTTGTGGATCGCTGATCGAGCCCCTCGCCGAGGCCCATCCTTGTTTCAGGTGAGGCAACAACATGTTTCGCAGTTTCGGCACTGATGCGACGGCGATGCTGCTGGCCATCAGCAGAACCAAGAGCAGCACTAAGAGCCTCAGAACCGGTCCAGAGTCGATGTCGTCTAGATCTATCGTCGTGCTGACGATTCTGCTGGTCATGAACAGCAGAATCAGATCGAATCCTTTGGAGAAGATGGTGAGCAAGGGTCCCTGTGCTATTGCCGCCCCGGAGGAGACACCAAGACGCTGCATGTAACGGACATTCAGCGCTATTGCCCCAGCTTCAGAAGGCATCGCTAGCGAGATTAACGAGATCGCGTAGCGCAGCATGATTGTTGGGGCGAAGGGTACCGGTCGTTGGATCATCCCGGTCAGACTGATGTACTCGCCGAGATTCGTCATCTGAGCGACGACAAGGGCAGTGACCACCCAACCCCACTTCGCATCCGCGATCTGCTCGCCGATGGTGCCAAGACCGAGGCCGGCCAGCGAGGTAATCAGTGCATAGACCGAGAAGAGCGTCAACACCAACATGGCGACGCTGGCCCACGTCACCCGAACCAATTGGACCAGTTCCGGTAGTTCCACGTCGATCGTGTCTGCGAGCTGGCCTCGCATGGCCTGGAGATCTAGGTCCGCCTCCTTCACGTCCTTCTGCAGACTGATCGGCAGAGCGCTGACCTGGAGCACATCGAGGGCTCCGGCCAAGCGATCATCGCCGATACAGTTGCGAGCGGCAGCAATCGCTCGGTTGGGGCCTACGGCCAGCGTTGTGGCTACAAGCATCTGAGCGACGTCGGTATCGAGAGTGAGCTCATCGGCAGCAATCTGGGCGGCCGAGAAGTCCTCGAAAACCACATGATCGCCAAGGAGCACAAGGCCCTCGCGGTCGATTGAGCGGTGGGCTATACCGGCGCTGGTCAGCACAACGAGGGCGTTCCAACAGTTAGCCAGCGTAGTCTCGTCGATTTCATCGGGTGACCTCTGCCGCAAACGCTCGCCATCGATCCAACCTGTGGCGATTACCGCGTCGCCAGCATCGCCTCGCCCCCAGCTGATCAACTCTGGAACGGGAGCGCCAGCGCGAGCACCCTCGAGAAGCATCAGACTCTCGTGTTCAACATGCTGCATGGCACTGATAATGCGCGATCGGCCGTCCTCACGATACCACATTGAATACCAGAGTCGTGATGCCAAGGCAGCGTCAGCAGCATCTCGCCCATAAACCTTGATCAAAACGCGACGACCGTCATCGAGGTGCGCGTACGCCAACGTGGCGCCAACAGGCTGTTCGTCCAAGTACACCAGGCTGTCGACATCGAGATTGACCACGGAAAACGCGTCAACGATCCGACCCTTGCTGGGGATCCCGATCCCAGAACCGAAGATGATGTGGATCGTGGCGGCGGCCACCGTACCCAGAGCGTATCCAGCAACGACGGCAGAGATCGATCCGTAGGTCAAGACTATGGCCGCAACGCCCATCGGAATCAGCATTCGCCGACCCATGCTGCGCATCGGTGCGGACAAATACGGGTTCGCAACTCTGAGCACAGCTACCGCCAACGCTAGTCGGCTGACCGGAAACGAGGGCACGCCGCCGCGCTCGAGTAACTCCGGCAGGATATCGGGCCAGTTGGATGTGGTCAGCAGGGACACGACCATCGTGGCTATCGTTGCCAGGAGCCCGGCGAGCGCCATATCGCGTGCCACCGCGCTACGCCCATCGCCGAAGATCCAGATGGCGATGATGAGACCCAGAGGGTACATCCCTCCCAGAATGAAGACCAGAGTAGATACAGCACTGAGCCAGCCTGGCAGACCACCACCGAAGAACTCCGCCACCCGCACGTCTAGGTCTGCCGGAGCCCGATGTAACCATGCGGTTAGCAGGACTACCACCAGCTACGTGATCAACACGGCTACATCCACCGGACGTCGAGTCCTGGGGTCATCCGCCGATGAGGCAAACACGAGATTCTGTGCTGACCCAGTTGGCACCGTATCGGATATCCTTTCCGATACGGTCCGAGAATTCTCCGTGTTCTCTGTCACTTTGGACTACGGCAGGTTTTGTGGCTCATCTAGCAGCCCCTTGACTCACTTCAACTGACTTAGCATTATAGGCCCGACGGACCTCGACCGGCGGCCGGAACCCGACCGAGGAATGCAATCGGCGAGTGTTGTAGAACTCGACGATGTAATCCTCAACTACTGCTGTGGCCCTTGCCTTGGTGTCGAACACCGTCGGATACACGCATTCCTTTTTCAACGAAGCAAAGAACGATTCCGCCAGAGCATTGTCGTATGCCGTCCCCACTTTCCCCATCGACTGACGTATCCTCCCGCCCCTCCTCAAAGCAGCTCTGAACAGCCCAGACAACCTCTCCTGATTCGATGTTTGGAGGCGAAGCCGAGAAACTCGGTTAGAGAGCGCAGCGAACGGCGTCATCACCAACGCTGCGACCACCAGAGCAGCCCCATGATTGTCGTCGATTGCGTAGCCAACGACCTCACGGCCATACAAATGCCAGATTCCCGCAGATGTCGATGTTTGGAGGCGAAGCCGAGAAACTCGGTTAGAGAGCGAAGCGAACGGCGATGTCACCAACGAGGCGGACCCCGGGCCGCTCCGCTGTGAAATCACGGCGAAGCAGATCTGGTGACGGGGGTGTCCCATCGGACTGGGTGGTGCAACGCCAGGGCGTTGGATGCAGCGATGACCAGCCCTTATCGGCCATGATCCGTCGGACTGTGTGTTCACAGCATCGGGCTCTGTCTTGCCGTACGAGTTCGGCGTGGACCCGCACGGAGCCGTAGATACAGCCCGAGTCCCGCCATACCGCCTCGATATCGACGGCCAGGTCGTCATGGCGTTCGGTGACTGCTGGTGGGGTGTCCCGCCAGCGACGGAACCCTGATGGTGACACACCGGCGGTGTCACACATGAGACGGATACTGAGGCCGGAGTTCTGCTTCTCCACAGCGGAGATCACTTCGAACCAGTCGCCTGGTCGTAGCTCTCCGCTGCGAAGAAGCTGGCAGCTTTCCCAGAGGAACCCGAAGGGTTGCCCTCGACACCGTTTCCGCTGGTCAACGAGTTCTCGGTTCAACGTTCTCTTCTCGGATCGAAGTTCTTTGTTTTCGGCTTCTAGTTGCTCGTATGAGGGCTTGGCTCGGGTCATTGGAAGTCCTTGTTGGTGGGCCCGGTGTATCCAGGTTCGCAGAGTATCTGGCCGGACTCCAGCCTGCTCGGCTACTTCTTGGACTGGTCTTGAGTACTCAACGACCATTCGGACGGTATCGGCCCGGAACTCCGGGGTGTACTCGGCTTTCGTTCCCATGTGTTTCTTCTCCTTGGTTTAGGAGCTGATCACTGAGTCACTTTTCCTGCCGTAGTCCACTTAGCTGTCCTGTACCGTCACTTAACTGTCCTGTACCGCGGGCAAGTGCCACTGAATCGTAAAGTCTCCTAGATGATACCGTGGTCCGGTCTGGCAGAGGTCATCGTGTGGGCCCCGATACATCGACCCAACCTCGGCGAGCCTCCCAGGATGTCGTGCTCTAATTGTGCGCCTGCCGAGCCGGCCCATATAGTTCAATCCGGTATGCCCGGCTCGGCGGGGGACGGCATTCACTCATTCCCTGAAAGGGCGACCACATGTATCAGATTGACGAAAAATCCGAGGCAACGGTCGACAGCAAGCCACTACGGCGCGTCGTGTTCCTAGCGCTTGGGCTCTCCATAGTTCTCCTATTCGGGGCGTGTAGCGACGAGGCGCGAGACAACATCAGTGACGCGATCGAAGGAGGTGGTGACACCACACTGCCTGAGGAAGCCCCACCCGAAGAGCCACCCCCACCCACAGAGGGTGAAGGCGACGACGAGATGGAAGAGGGACTCTCGAGCGAGGACCTGCTCGTGGTAGCGTTGTTGGGCGCAGGCGCTCTCGGCATGATCTTGTTGGCCACGTCGCTGGTCTCCAACCACTCTCGTGCGAAAGAGGAACAGCGATCGGCACTGAATGCTCGCCTTGATGAAATCACCGGAGGCGCTCGATGGGTGCATGACCAGGCAAGCATCGACGTCCTCAGGGTGAGCGATCCAGCCCAGCTGCGCGAGGTCTGGAACAGCACGCGCGGTCGCATGATCGATCTTGAGGGTAACATCGCCGCGCTCGTCGCTAGTGTCGGAGACCGGGCCATCCAGCAATTGCTTGCACATCTTGGACTATCCGTTTCCGGCCTACGCGGCGCCCTTGAGTCAAACGTCTCGTTACGGCTGGACCCCGATGTGGCCAGTCAAGACGTCCTGCTTCAGAACTCGACCCAGGCTGTCTACGATCGGCGCCAGCAACTACAGGCGGCCATCATGCCGATCGCCATGGCGCGGCTATGAGACACCTGGCAATTGGAGTGGAACGACTCCCCCCAAGATCAGGCGGGCAGCCCCTACGTGAGGAACGTAGTACGCGATACTAGGGATGGCCCACCCTACAGCTTCAAAAAGGAGCTACGACAACAACACCAGCCGGACAATCTGTCCACATCGACATTCTCGGCCCACGCCCATTCAGCGCAGCCGATGATCACCGCATCGTCCCCGAGTACCAGATCCCATCCAAGGACCTCTTTAGTGGCCGTGTCGATCACAGTTGCCAGGTAGTAGAACTGGTCTTTCACCCAGATGTAGGTGGTGCCGCCGTACCAGAGCGTGTCTGGACGCTCAGCCGGGAAATGGCGTTCCACCAGATCAGGGAACGGCTTACGGGTCTTCGATGGGACCGCAGTCCTGGTTGCAAGTGCCGGTGATCTGGTGGCGGGCCATGGCCTCAGCGACCCTGCATTCAGACACTCTGGTGCCCCGATATCGAAGCTCGGTTGTCATCCGAGGGGACCCGTAGGTTCCTTTGGACACGACCGCGACGTCGAGGATCCGTAGGAGCAGGTAGAGGAGGAATAGCGTCTCCTGGGAATTGATGAACAGGTGTTTGATCACCAGGAACTCGAAGAGTTCCGCTCGATCTCCTTGACCCAGCGGGGATGATGCTGCTGCCTGGCTGCTTCTTCACCCAATCGGCAAGGGTAGTGTCAGAGATACCTGGATCGGCTGCGATCTGTCGTCTCGGCCGGTCAGCTAGTCGTACATGTTGCCAGTGCTCTGGCTCTGAACTCTTCGTCGTGCTTTGATGTTCTTCCCATGGCGGGGTCCTTCCGTTAAGGACGCCAAGTTCAGGCGGGAGGATCTGGCAAGGGATCAGGGTCAACGCTCACCGCTTTCGACATGAAGCACCCCGGCAATCCGGCAGTGAAATTCTGGCCGGTTGAAGGCAGACCAGCCGTCATAGCCTATGGTGGATACTGTGATCGATGCGACAACCGAACTAGTATCTGGGTTGTCTGTCGACGAGGCAAGTGCTGCTCGCCAGCGCGGTGATGGCAACGACACCGACGTTGGCACCACTCGCAGCGTGACGGAGATTATCGCCGGGAACGCCTTCGAGTCGATCACCGTGGTCTTGGTTGCTTTAGGCGTGATGTTGATCGCCGTGGGTGAGATAAATGGCGGCCTCATCAACGTCGGGTTCATGGTGGCTATTGTCTTCGTCGGGAGTTTCCAGGAAATCCGGGCGAAGCGTCGCCTCGACAGGATCTCGCTGCTGATCACCCCGCAGGTCACGGTCCGCCGCGAGGGCACTGACCACCTGGTTAAGCCTCAGGAGCTCGTACTGGGCGATGTGGTGCTCGTGAACGCCGGTGATCAGATTGTTGTCGACGGAGTGCTTCTTGATGGCGCCCCGCTTGAGGTCGATGAAGCGTTGCTCACCGGCGAGGCCGACGCGGTACGCAAGCATCCAGGCGACCAGCTTCAGTCTGGCAGCTATTGTGTCGGAGGCTCTGGCCTGGCCGAGACGACCGCCGTCGGTGCCAACTCCTGCGCCGGTGCGCTCTCAACAGCAGCCAAGCAGACTTCATCAACGATGACGCCGCTGCAACGTCTCGTCGACGTGATCGTCCGGATCCTGGTGATCGTCGTCGTCTTCTTCGGCCTGTTGTTCATCGGCCAAGGGATCGTCGCTGGAAACACGTTTGCCAACACCGTCGAGGTTGTAGCGGTCACGGCCACGGTCATTCCTTCGGGCCTATTCCTCATCTTTGCTGCCAGCTATTCGATGGGTGCCGCGCGTCTCACCAAACACAACCTGCTCGTGCAGCAGCTCAACTCGATCGAATCGCTCAGCAGGGTCGATGTGCTCTGCACCGACAAGACCGGCACTCTCACGGCCAACAAGCTTCGATTTTCAGAGCTGCTCTCGCTTGAGCCAGAGCTTACTAGAAACGTCGGCGACTTCTGCCACAGCGCGTCGGCGAGCAACGCCACGAACGATGCCCTCATGGCGGAACTCAGCGGATCGACCGTTGCGATCACCGACGAGGTTCCCTTCACCTCGGCCCGGAAATGGAGCGGGATGTCGTTCAAGGGTGGAAGTTGGGTACTGGGTGCTGTCGAGATGGTCGAACCGCTTCTAGCTCAGCGGGCCGACTACGCGGATCGGCTAGAGGAATGGACGGGCGAGGGCCGCCGGGTGTTGCTGTTCGCCGGAAACTCAACCGCTCCGTCACTCCACAACTCCACCGGCGAGGTCGCGGTACCACCACTCACGCCCGTCGCGCTGATCTCGCTTACCGATGAGCTCCGACCCGAAGCGAAGGAGACGGTGCAGGCGCTCATGGCAAGCGGCGTACGCATCAAGGTGATTTCAGGCGACAGCCCAGAAACGGTGGCATCGCTGGCCCGGCAAGTGGGGCTACCACAGGATCTTCGGCTCGTATCCGGTCCGGACCTCGCCTCGATGAGTGAAGTCGAGTTCAACGATGCAGCCGCCAAGGGCGACATCTTCGGTCGCGTCAGCCCTGACCAGAAGGAACGCCTGGTCAGGGCTCAGCAGAATGAAGGTCACTGCGTGGCGATGATCGGCGACGGCGTGAACGACACCCTCGCCCTGAAGAGAGCTGATGTCGGCATCGCTATGCAAAGCGGCAGCAGCGCCGCCCGAGGTGTTGCCGACATGGTTCTGCTCGGCGATTCGTTCGCCGCAGTGCGGCCTGCGATCGACGAGGGTCGACGGATCGTCACCGGCATGCGAGGCATCCTCGAACTGACCCTCACTAGGTCGACGACCATGGCAATGATTGTCGTCGGCGTCATGATCATGAGCCAGGTGTTCCCCTTCAACGCTGGCGCCCAAACGATCTACGGGATGATCACAATCAGCATCCCAACGCTCTTTATCGCCCTTTGGGCACGGCCAGAGCCCGTCAGCAATCTTACGCTCCCCGAGTTGGCGTCGTTTATCGTCCCGACCGCGCTGACGAACCTGCTATTCGGAAGCGGAGTCTTCATTGGATTCTACTATGTCGGTCTCAACCTGCTCGACAGGATCAACCTCACACCGAGCTACGTTACCCAACTCGAGGAGGAGGTGGGCTTCGTACTCGACATCTCACAAGGCGGCTCGGAGGTGATAGCGGCTCTCTTCGCCCGAACGTCGCTGGTAGTGTTCCTCATCGTTACCGGCCTGTTCACCACGTTGTTTGTCCAGCCACCGGTTAATTTCTTTGCATCGCCGGGTCGCCCTCGGACCGACGATCGCCGGCTGGTGTGGGTGATCCTCGGATCCGGATTGTTGCTCGTAGTCGTCATGGGTACCCGTCTGAGGAACGTGTTGTCGCTCAGTCCGCTCCCGTGGCTGGTGTACGTCCTCATCGCAATGACCACGGTTCTCTGGACGCTCGTGCTCAAGATATTGCTCACCTACCGGGTGATTGATCGTGCGTTCGCCCTCGACCGGGTTGGTCAACCGTCGGACAAGCGAGTCCTCGGGCTGGAGCGTGGGCGAGCACTCGCGAATGCTGACTGATCGGGTGGTGGGGCTTGTGTGTTGAGATCAGTTCGTACCATTGGATTGGTCTGGGGTTTCCGCAGGGGGGTCTATGGATAGGCAACGCTCCTATTAGCTGGGAATCTGTGGAGTACCGTCCGTGGTTGTGGCCCATAGCGATAACGATCGCGGCTACGACTTCGGTCCCAACACCGATCTCATCTAATAGCGTCGCAGGAGCGGCCTCGGCCACCAATCGGGGTCGACACGAAGCGGAAGGAGTCGGCTAGGTCGATTTCGGAGTCGGCGGTGTCACGCTGGTTAGTGAAAGGAACCGCCAAGAAGCTCGATGAGTCGCTGGGCCGGGACCTGTACGACTTGGACGTGGTCGCGATCATGATTGATGGTGTCATCTTCGCTCAGCGAGCAATAGTAGCGGCGCTTCTAGTCACTGTTGAGGCGGTCGAAGTGCTGGCAGGGATAGTGCATGGTGATACCGATACCGCCACGGTTGTGGCTGCTTTATTACAGGGCTTGTTGGATCGGGGACTCGACATCGACGGCGGGCCGACACCGTCCGAATGGTCTTCGAGCACTCAAGACCAGTCCGCGAGGTTGCCGAACAAGCTGGAGACCGGCCAGGTATTCTGCGAATCTGGATACACCGGGCCTGCCCGGTCTCTTTGAGTTTCATGGTGAGTTCTTGCACCTCGCATTCATGGTTGAAGTCGGCTTCCTCAGCCATGTCTAGTCCTTCTCTCTTGGCTCGATGAAGCCGATCTTGTTTGCGTCAACGCTAGAAGGGCGAGAATGGTCGATGACTAACCGCACTGCCTCGGCTCTAAACTCCGGGGTGTAGACGTTCCTTGATGAAATTGGATTGATATGCCGTTCTGGCAACCATCAACCGCTAATTCCACCACTCACTCCGGACCGTGTTGGGGCTGTCGTCTGCTGGTTTCATACAAGACGTAGCGTCCGTGCCGAGCCACGTGGTCGGACCGGGCAAGTAGGCCCCTAATGACGCTCCAAGGTCAGGGACCAGCAACCACCTTGAGGTCGCACGGATCGATCATGTAGCTTGCGTCAACCCGGAGCAGGCCGTCGATGAGGAAGACACAGTGGCTGGAGGGGACGAAGCGGATAGGTCCTGCGACGGAAAGAGTCAGGTCGACGATTTCGGGGTCAACCGAGTCGAACCCCGTGTCGATGGGAGCGCCGCAGTCGATCAGCACGACCTGGTTGTGAGAAGGTGGTGGCTCGTGGCTGCACTTGCCAAGCTGGGGCGTGAGTAGGAAGCGGGTGAATTGTCTCCCGTCCGGACTCAGGTCAAGCGGCAAGACGAGCCCTCTCAACTCAACTTGTCGTCCTTCGACTCTCGAGTTAACGAACCGTTCAATTCGGCTCTTATTTACGATCTCGCGCTGTGAAAGCAGCCAGTCTGCATCCAACCCGCACTCGACGAAGTTCGACAAGTGATCCTCCCCCTTGAATTTGGAGTCCTTATTGGAAGGACCCCATCATGGGAAGAACATCAAAGTATGACGAAGAGTTCAGGGCCAGAGCCCTTGAACTAGTACGGCTGTCTGATCGGCCGAGACGACGAATAGCAGCCGATCTGGGTATCTCTGACACTACCCTTGCCGGTTGGATGAAGAAGAAACCAGGCAACGACGACAAGGCCCTCACCGGCAGTGAACGGCGGGAACTGTCCCAGCTCCGTAAGGAGAAGCGGGAATGGCTCCTGGAGCGGGAGATACTAAGCGACGACAACAACCCCACTGGGTCAAGGAGCAGAACGGATCGTGAAGTATCTGTTCATCGATTCCCAGAATGCGCTGTTCCCCCTGTACCTGCTCCTACGAATCCTCGACGTGAAATCGTCGTCGTATCATTATTGGAACACTACTGGCCGCACCAGCCACGAGTCCCGGCGGGCTGCTGAACTGATTCTCGTTGATGAGATCCTAGATGTGGCGGTCGCGTCGAACGGGACGTACGGGTCACCAAGGATGACTGTCGAGTTGAAGTCCAGGGGCACTACGGTCTCCGAGCGGCGGGTCGCGGAGACCATGGCCCGGCACCAGATCACCGGCACTTGTGGGGTTGCGTCGGTCGTTGACATGGGACCGGGGGAAAGAGCTTTCTCAGCATCAGGAGTTCACTCTTGAGACAGGTACTCCGGTGTTTTTTGCTGATGCTCATAGTCCTTGGCAGCGTGGTATGAATGAGAACACTAATGGCCTGTTGCGGCAGTATTTTCCGAAGGGTACTGATTTGTCGCGTTGGTCTGGTCGGGAGCTTCGGGTTGTTGCTGAGGTATTGAATGATCGGCCGCGTGAGTGTCTTGGGTGGCGTACCCCGGCCGAAGTGTTTCGGGATCAGTTACAGTCTGTTCCAGACGTTTGTGGTGCGTCGACCGGTTGAACCTAGACAGTACTGCTCGGACGATTTCACAGGGTTCTGTAAGGCCCGGGGGATACGTCAGTCTATGGGACGTAAAGTCACATGTTACGATAATGCCGCGGCAGAATCGTTCTTCGCTACTATCAAACAGGAACTCGTTGACCGGTGGCTGTGGGATGATCCGATGGTTATACGGTTCGAGGTTTTTGAGTGGATTGAGGGCTGGTACCGTACGCATAGGCGCCACACCACGATCGGGTCTATCGCACCCGCCCAATGCTACGCCACGTACATGGCTAGGAAAGCAAGCTAACCCCGACTCCAAAAATCGGGGGGAGGGCCAAAGATACGCTCGGCCTCTCGTCGAGACGCGTGCTCTTCTGTGTCTCGCCGGGTCTCGATCAGCCACCGAATCCTGGCGAGCCCCGCTAGTTGGCGCAGCTGTGCCTCCGAGAGGCCAGAATAGGCGTCTCTCGCGGCGGAGTTTGAGTCTGGCATGAGCGTCTCCCACTTCTGTACCGGCCTCATATTCTGTCCAACTGGTCGGCGCTGCCCAGAATTGAAGCGTGCATCGGCATGCTCGCTGCTACCCAAGGGTGTTCTTGTAGATCGTCCCGGCCTTCATGATCATCGAGAAGTTGTTCTCTGGGTCGGCGACTAGGCCGAGATCCTCGAGTGGATTGCCATCGACGAGGATCATGTCCGCATGGGCGCCCTGCTGCAGCACGCCGAGTTCACCGGGGTAGGGGTCGCGCGGCCCACACATCTTGAGTAGCTCGGCGTTGTTTGACGTCGCCATCTTCAGCGCTTCGAACGGGGTGTACCAGTTCTGTAGCTTGGCGAGGAACTTTCCTTGTTTGGCGGTCTGAGATGGATCGAACAGCATGTCACAGCCGAAGGCCGTCTTGACCTTGTGCCTTTTCGTCGCCGCGATCGCCGTGTTAAGGCCGTCGACAACTTCCTCATACTTGGCGGTGCTGCTGGGATTCTCGAACTTTAAGCCGTCCTCATCGTTGGCCAAGGGTTGCATGCTCCACCATGCACCCTTCTCGGCCATTAACTGCGCCGTGCTGTCCACCATGAAGAAGCCGTGCTCGACGGATAGCGCCCCTGCATCGAGCCACTGCCGAATCGCCGCGTCGGTATTAACGTGGATCGCGACATAGGTGTTCCAGGACGCCGCAACGTCCACAATCGCCTTCATCTCTTGGAAGGTGTACTGCGTGACATCGAGCGGGTCGTACAGCGATGTGACACCACCGCCAGCCATGGCCTTGATCTGCGTCGCTCCCATACGCAGATTTTCACGCGTGCGTTTGATGACCTCTGGGACACCATCGGCGATCAACGTGTGGCCGACCCGCTGCATGTAGTCGAGTGGCGCACTTGCGTTTGTAGGAACATCCAGCGGACCGCGGAAGTCTCCGTGGCCGGATGACTGACTGATGAAGGCGCCAGACGGGTACACACGCGGACCGTTGATCAAACCTTCGTCGGTAGCCCGAGCGACCGGGAAGCAGTTTCCGCCCATATCTCTGACGGTTGTGAAGCCACGAAGCAGTGTTTCGCCAGCAATCTTGGAAGCCATGATGCTCAAATACCCGAGGTCCGAGGTTAGCAAGCGACTAACCGGCAAGAAATTCAGCATCGAGTGGTAGTGAGCATCGATGAGACCCGGAATCAGTGTTCGGCCGTCGGCATCGATGACAGGAACCCTCGCACCAGCAGATACGTCTTGAGCGAAACCCACGATCTTGCCGTCACGGATCAGCAGGTCGTTTCCTTCGATGAGCTCTTCGTTGTTGCCATCGAACACCCTGGCGCCGCGGATAACGATTTCCGGGCTCTGAGTTTCAGTCATTCTCTTTTCCCCATTCAATTCTCGATTTGTAATGATGCCGAGCCGGCAATCGGGCAGGAGGTAGTCCCGTTAGTTGTTGAAGCTTGCGAGTGGTGGTCATCTTCTCACGACGCCTATGGCATCGCTGGGAGCCATCACAAAACACTTACGAGGAAAAGAATCACCGATGACAACCATCGACCACAACTGGCCCTCCCCCCACTCAAAAACCTCGAACCGTAGGACCATCCCACCGCTACCGATCAACCAGCTCCCGCTTGATAATCGCAAAGAACGACCCCGCTGCGGCGTTATCGCAATAAGCAGCCAGACCTCCCATAGACTGACGTATCTTCCGGGACTCACGGAGCCCGGTCAACTGATCAGACTCTGACCTCAGATTTCTGACGGTCTTCGATGGCTTTGCCTTGCCATCAACGTGCCGCGATGCTTGGACCGCAGCGAGAAACGCGTGTTGTAGCGGAGCGAGATACCTGGCCCGGGGTGAGTGTTTGTGCTTGGCGAAGCAGGCGGTCTGGAGTGGGTGGTGGAAGCGGTCGCAATACTGTCGGCCTCGGCCTCGAAAAGATCGGCCCTGGTGGATTCGTAGTCCGGTTTCAGGCGAGGCGATCGAGGGACTCTTCCGGGATAAGGGCGTATACGAGTCGACACCCTATCGCCCCGGCGACCCGTTCGAGGGTTGCTAGATGGAATGATCCTTGTACCTCACCCGTTTCCATCTGAGAGGCGACTTGCTGGGTACTCCCATGCGCTGTCCTAGCTCGCTGGTCGTCATGCCAAGGGGATGCGAACGGCTCTAATCCAACCTCTATGGGGTCGCGCCAGAGCCTTGGCGTCGATCCGCTGGAAGCGGCTGTCAAACCGGGAGCGAGACTTGGTGGTGAGATTCACGCGGTTTTGAACAGCCTATAGGGTATAAGTGCAAGAGGACTGACAGGCTACAGACTGTATTCGGCCAGAGAGTTACAGCTTGTAAGCTGTAACCGGCGAACCGGATACCGCGGTGGAGAGGCCTGCCGACTGCCCTCACGGTTAACGCCGGGCGGCCCGGCGAAGGGCGCGGCATACTGGAGGGGTGAGCGAGACACTTAGCAAGCTGGAGCCCGGACAGGCCATTCTCTACGGGGGCGACAAGGTCGTTCGCGTGCCGCCCGAGCTGGCCGAGGCCTTCGAGCCGGGAGACCGCCTGCTCGTCGTGGACGGCGAGCTGCTCCATGTTCCCTCCGCCGAGGCCGCCATCGCCGCTTCCGCCGTCGCCCGGGCCGCCGCCGCCTTCGACCGGATGGGGGCCGTGTCGGACGAGGCCATCTCCGCCTTCTTCGCCGCCTTCGCCGACCGGCTGGCCGACGACGAGGTCTTCGCCCCGATTGCCGCCGCCAACGCCGGTGACGTCGAGTCCGCAGCCGCCCGGGGCCGCTCCACGACCCGACTGGTTCTGAGCAACGTCATGCGCTCCGATATGATCGCTGGTCTGCGGGCCTGGCGCGACGCCGACTCCCAGCGCGACTCGGTCGTCTCCACCATCGAGCACGACGGCTGGACCCTGGAGCAGAGGGTGGCCGGACTCGGCGTGGTGGCGTTCGTGTTCGAGGGGCGCCCCAACGTGTTCGCCGACGCCTGCGGGGTGATCAAGGGGGGCAACACGGTGGTGTTCCGGATCGGGTCCGACGCCCTGGGCACGGCCGAGGCCATCGTCGAGCACGCCCTCGACCCGGCCCTCGTCGCCGCCGGGCTCCCCGAGGGGGCGGCATCGCTGGTGGTCAGCTCGGCCCACGCCGCCGGTTGGGCCATGTTCAACGACTCCCGCCTGGCCCTGGCCGTGGCCCGGGGGAGCGGTCGGGCCACCCACCAGCTCAGCACCGTGGCCCGCATGGCCGGGGTGCCCGTCTCGGCCCACGGGACGGGCGGGGCCAGGATTGTGGCCGACGCCTCGGCGGACGCCGACCGGCTCGAAGAGGTGGTCTGGGCGTCGCTCGACCGCAAGGTCTGCAACACCCTGAACACGATGTGCGTGACCGCCGATGCCGCCGCGAACCTGATCCCGCGGGTGCTAGCGGGCCTCGGCCGGGCCGCCGCCGAGCGGGGGGTCAATCCCAAGGCGCATGTGGTCGACTCGGCCCGGGAATTCGTGCCGGCGGGCTGGTTCGAGGTCGAGGTGCCCATCCGCCGGGCCACCGGGTACGAGACTGAGACGGTGGCCGAGCCCATCGGGGCCGACGAGCTGGGCCGGGAGTGGGAGTGGGAGGAGTCGCCCGAGATCACCCTGGTCGTGGTCGACTCGGTGGCCGACGCCGTTGGGCGCTTCAACGCCCAGGCCCCCGGTTTCGTGGCTTCGCTTGTCTCGGATGACGCGGCGGCCCAGGAGGCGTTCTGGTCGTCGGTCAACGCCCCGTTCGTCGGGGACGGATTCACCCGCTGGGTGGACGGGCTCTACGCCCTGAACAAGCCGGAGCTGGGGCTGAGCAACTGGCAGAACGGCCGCCTGCTGGCCCGCGGCGGGGTGCTTAGCGGCGACAGCGTGTTCACCGTCCGGGCCCGGGTCCGCCAGAGCGACCCCTCGGTCCACCGCTAGAGCGCTCGTTCACCTACTCGCAGCAGGACCGGCGGGTTTCGGTAGGTTTCGCTGAAAGCAGGCGAGTCTGCGTTGAATAGTCGGTACATCCGGTGAGGATCCGGTGGTAGCCCCCTCGAAGCGGGTCAGTAGTCGCGGTAGGTGGCCCCATCTGCCCAATTGCTATTGGGGCTTGACAATCCAGTCCTCGGTACTATAATCAGACGCAATCAGACGCAATCAGACGCAATCAGACGCAATCAGACGCAATCAGAGTAGTGGTGAAGTGGTGGCTGTCGTCGTGAGTAAGAGGATTGGTCTAAAGGCCCTCTTAGTGGTGGGGATGCTTGGGCTAGTGCTCACGTCCTACTCGCCGCCGGTTGAAGCGGCTTATTACTCGGAGCAGTTCACCCTCAACGCGGGTGACACGAGGTACGTGCAGTCCCATGGAACCAACTACAGCGGCATCCAGCTGAAGATGCAGAGCGATGGCAATCTCGTTCTGTACAAGTTGACCTGGACCGGTGGCTCAGGATACTCCCAGGTGGCCCTGTGGAACAGCGGAACCTGGGGGCACCCGGGAGCGCGGGCCGTAATGCAGGGCGACGGCAACCTGGTCGTCTACGGCCCGAGTAACGAAGTGCTCTGGCATTCTCATACCGGAGGACATCCTTCTACTATCTTGGTTCTTTCCGGCGGGGGCAATATGACTATCTTCAACTGGGACTCTACTTCGCTTTGGAGTACGAATACGTCTCAGGTGAATCAGAACTCTGGTTCCAAGGCTCCGTGGCACAAACCATTTGCCGATGGCAGCTGGCACTCTCATGTTTCGACTGAGTCGAACGGAGCTGACCGGGCTGATTGGCAGTGGAGGATCGATGGTCCCGGCGGAGAGGACGTCTATGAACCAACTGATCTCACGTTCACCAAAGTCAGTTCGTATTCATCCTGGGTTGACGTGTACTGGTACCAAACGACTAGTACTGAGGGAATCGCCGACACCCTTTGCATGGCTTGGGCGACGAGCGAAAAGTGCGATAGGTTCCGGGTGCGCTTCAGCGACGAAATCGCGGGTATGCACTCTCACATGCAGACTAATGGTGTGTGTCATGAGCTGGGACATACTGTTGGGTTCCAAGACGGCGGCCTGAACGGGTCAAGTTGTATGACCGGTGGTGACAACGCCCGTCTCACCTGGTGGGAGAGAAACCAAATAAACTGGAGGTACTGATGAGAATGCTAGCGATAGTCAAACAGCGCCGGGCCGCGGGCTTCCTTTCTTTGATCCTCGCTGCATCGGCGTGTGGTGGATCGACCGAGGCAGGTGGGGTAGCGGCTAGGGAACCAGCCTCGAATGCGTCTGCCGCCAGTACCATCGCCGCTGGAGGTACCACGAATAGTTTCTATGATCCTTCAGCTTCCTCGGAACTCCTGTCAGTCTATTCGCCGGAGTATTCAGACTTCGGCGAATTCGCTAGCGCTGTTGACCTGGTCTTTGTAGGTCGTATTGTGTCAGTCCAGCGGGACTATCGACACGATGGGCCCGACGCAGAGGACCCCTCTGGCGCGGTGATTGTACAGGATGGGATCGAATTCGAAATCGAGTCTGTCCTGAGCGGCAAGGTTGCCAATTCCGGCAAGACGATAGTGGTTGCTCATCCAGTAGCTGTGAACGTGCCCGGACAAGAAGACCTCTCTAACGTGCTCATCAAACTGGAGCCCATCACGATCGTGAAGGAGGGCGTTATCGGTGCCGAAAAGGGAACCGCGGGGCCGTCGTATATCGTGTTTGTGAATCGGCGCGACTTCAACGACGGAGTGGCGTACACGTTTGCTGGCCCGGGTTCTGTTGCCCCCATCGGCAAGGACGGGCGGCAGATCCAATCGACCGGGTTCTCTCCCTTCGCCGATCTTGAATTGCAGGGGGCGCTGTTTGAAACCAACATCACAGTGGACTTTGTGAAGGACTGGATTGTGGACGGGGTCCCGTTCCAGAAGGATCCTCCCCCTGGCCAGTTGCCGGGACCGGATACCCCAACCGGCTAGCTATCCGCCCCGCCCATCTCATCTACTCGCAGCAGAACGTACGGGTTTCGGTCGGATTCGCTGCGAGTAGGCGACCACCCCAGTTACTCGCAGCAGAACGTACGGGTTCCGGTTGGTTTCGCTGGGAGTAGGCGGCCGTACCGGCTAGGCGACCCGAACGTCGGTCTGGCTGAAGTCGTCCCCAACGAATAGCAGGGGGCAGTCGCGGCCGATGGCGAGGGCGTAGGCGAAGGTGTCTCCGAAGTTCAGGCCAGCCGGGTGACGGCCCTTCCCGAAGCGGCGCCAGCCCACCAGGGCGTCGGTCGATTGGCTCTGATCCACGGGCACGATCTCGACCTCGGCCTGGCGGAGGAGCTCTTCCAGCAGCTGGGTCCCGGCGGCGCCGCGCTTGGCCTCAACGACGATTCCCAGCTCGACGCGAGTGGCCGCCGACATCACAGCGGAGTCCGCCATCAGCTTGTCCTGCAGCTTCTGGCCGCCTGGCTCGTCGAACAGGATCGCGACAATCGCAGATGTGTCGATCACGTTCATGACGGCAGGCCGCTGCTGTCGTACCCAAGGATCTCGTTGGCCGTGCGATCGTCAAGCTCGGGTAGCTGAGAGAAGCGCTCAACGATGTGGTTAATGCTCTTCGGGCGGCGGCGCTCCTGAGCCAGCCGTGCCTCGAGGGAGGCGACGACCACATCGGTGATCGACTCCCCGGTCAGCCGCGCCAGCTCGCGGGCTAGCTCATCCGCCCTCTGGCTCTTGATGCTAAGTACCATAGGTACCAGTATACCTAGCCAGGTACCTTGGGGTCAATGCGGGCGTGGCTACTCGCAGCAGAACGGGCGGTTTTCGGTTGGTTTCGCTGCGAGTGGGCCTTCGACCCGTCCGTTTGTAGCGTGACCTGAACCCCAGGCGCGGGTGGGGTAAGCTCAGCCCATGGCGGATACGGACGCTCTTCCGGGCCCGGTGGTCACCGTGGCGGCTTTGGGCGGCCTGGCCGTGTTTCACCTCCTGGCCGGACTGGGGGCCATGGCGGGGTGCACCAGTGACTACAGCGAATCGGCCGAGGCGGTGCGGCGATGCGGATGGATCGGCCAGACGACCAGTCTGTGGGTGATGGGGTCGCTGGCCCTGGCGGCGATAGTCGGGACGCTCCACTGGGCTCACAGCCCGGTGGCCCGGGTCGCCGGATACACGGCGGTTATAGCCAGTCTGGGGCTGCTGATCGTTACCCTGGTGGCCGCCTAGCGATAGTTGCAACGGGGTCAGGTACCGTTGCAACTCGTCCCTCGGTAAGCTAGGGTTTCGGGGTGAGCCGGATCAGCTACGAGTGGCGTGGAGCTTTCGGGAACGACGAAGCCAACGCCCTCCACGCTGACGCCTTTGAGCACCGCCTCTTCGATGACGATTGGGTGTCCCTCGTCGCGGAGAACAGCCTCGGATGGGTCACCGCTCGTGACGGGGCCGGTCTCGTCGGCTTTGTCAACGTGATATGGGACGGTCTGGTGCACGCCTGGATTCAGGATGTGATGGTGTCCTCTAGGTCGCGTCGCCGGGGGATAGGCACCGCCCTCGTCGAGGTGTCGAAGCGTCAGGCCAAGACGGCGGGGTGCGAGTGGCTTCACGTCGACTTTGACGATGCCCAGCGGCCGTTCTACTACGAGGCGGCTGGCTTCACACCGACGAACGGCGGCCTGGTCGATCTGACCGAGCTGGACTGATCCGGCGCACATGTTCAGGGGCCAACCTGTCCGCGTCTGCGCAACGCGGACAGGTTGGTCGCCTAGAGACAGTTGCAACGGGGTCAGACACCGTTGCAACCTGCCGCCCTCGGCAGCTAGTTGGTGGTCACCGTGATCGGGTCGGACCAGGTGACAGCGCCCACGTAGCGGACCCGATACTCGTACGTTGTGGCCGATGCCACCGTCCGATCGGTGTACCAGCCGTCGCCGTCGGTGGCCAACACCACCCCGTCCCGGGCCACCTCGACTTCGGCGTTGGCGACCCAGTTGAGCACCACGCGCTCCTTGGTGATCCGGGTGGCCCGCAGCCCGGTCGGCGGTGCGGGCTCGACTACAACCTCGGTGCATCCGACGGCCTCGCCCAGACGCTGCGAACCCACCCGGGATTCGACGGTGTAGGCGAGAGGACCAGATCGGTCGGAGTCCACGAACGACGAGGCGTTGCCGCCGGCCCGGCCCCGCCAGTAGACGGTGCCCCCGTTGACCGAGCGGCGGATCACGAATCCGTCGGGGGCCACCCCGTTGGCCCAATCCACGGTCACCGAGGCGCCGTCGCGGGTGATGGTGCAGGAGGTGACCGCGGCATCGTCACCGACGACCGGCGAGAAGCGGGCGATACCGGAAAGACGACGTCCGCCTCCGCCGTTGGTGCCACCCCACGTGAACTGACCGGCCACCCAGAGGCGACCGTTCTGATCCTCCTCGATGGCCCACGCCCCGGCCGAGCCCCTGAGTTCGAAGGTGATCGGGAGCACCTGACCGGTGGCCTTATCAACCCCGAAGACCGCATTGACGTCGACGGCATCGGCGGGCGGATCGAACGGGTTGTGAGGGGGAGCGGCGACATAGGCCTGGCGCCAGGCGTGCGACCCAACCCACAGGGTCGTTGCCCCCTCGCGGATGACCTGATGGTCGCCGTTGTTGGTGTAGATGACGTCCTCGATGCGCTCGAGGGTGTCGGCGTTGACGGTGATGGTGAAGTTTTCCTTGCCCCCGTAACGCACCTTGTCGCCCGCCAGTTCGATCTCGTAGATGAAGATGATGGGCCCGGGGGTAGGTTCGATGCCGGGGTGGGGCATCAGCGTGGAGCCGTCGGAGGCGCTCAGGATGGCGAACGAGTCGGAGCCCGCCGCGTCATTGACCGAGCAGAAGAGCCCGCCAACGTAGACCCGGCCCCGGCCGAGGTCGACCTCGATGTCGCGGATACGTTCCTGCATCAGCCCCATATAGAGGACGGGTTGGACGGCGGGCATCCAGGTGGTGTCGAGCTGACCGGTCTGGCGGTCGAGCTTGGCGAGGTTGTCGACGGTGGCGGCGCCAGCCCGGACGAACCGGCCCCCAGCGTAGATGGAGTCGCCGGCGACGGCCACGGTGAACACGGCGGGCGGGCCCCACGAGTGGCGGAGGTCGGCGTCGAAGCCCGCTGCTGGGGCTCCGGTTGCTGGATCGATCACGGCCACGCCGCCGGTGAACTCCCCGGCTGCCACCAGCATCCCGTCAGCGGTCACGTCTAGGTCGTACACCACACTGTTGAGGTCGGGGTCGAAGGCAGGGATCCAGGCGCCGGTCTCGATATCGAAGGCGGCAAGGAAGGACTGGGCGTGGCGGTCGCCGTTGGGGGCAACCAGGGTAGTGAAGTCGCCGCCAACGTACATGACGTCGCCGATCTGTTGGAGATCCCATACCAGGGTTAGATAGGTGCCGGTGTGGCGGGCGAGACCGGAGCGGACATCGACGTCCCAGATTCGGTCGGGGCTGGTGGAGAGGGTGGTCGGATCCTGGATTGGCTCGGCCGCGACGGGGCTAACCGTCCCTCCGAGGGCGGTGGCGGCCATAGCGACGGCAAGGAACCCGGCCAGGGGCCAGCGAGCGCGTCTCGGTGTACATCGTGCCTTGGTGGTCAGTTTCATGGTGAATTCCCGCTACTCTCCGGCGTCGCCTACGGCGCGAGCGTAGCGGGGGTTGGTGATACAGATCAATGGGTGGGCCGCCTATCCGGTGGGCAATTCCGCCTGTCCGAGAAGCGACGCTGGGTGATCTCATAGCCAGAAGTGGGAACCAGGCACCATCGGGTGGCGTCGAACTAGCATGGATATAGCGACGAGGCCCCACACGCTGGGCGAGGGTGGTACGACAATGGGAAGCACCGGCAGGCAGCGGGTCTTGTTGATGATTGGCCTGATGCTTGCCTTGCTTGCGGGGGCATGCGGTTCTGGAGTCGAGCCAGCGGAGGACGGGGCCGGTCCCACCACGAGCGAGTCCGTCTCCGTCGCTACCGATGCTGGTCCGGTCATTTCCGAGACCGAGACCGAGGACGGAGGCGACTCGCCCGAGACCGTTGACCCGGCCCCGCCGAGTCGGCGAACCTCCCTCGAGGACGTGCTTGTAGATCCGACCGGGCCGACCGGGGTGCCCGAGGGATTCTCTCCGTCGGCGGTTGCGGTCGACGCCTGGCCGGTTGCCCGGGTGCTGGTCGACTCCGACGAGGCCACGGTTGCCACCGCTATTGCCGAGTTCGAGGCCGGGCTGGCCGAGGGGGAGATCGTGGTGAGGGGGCAGGCCCTGGGGTGCGTTCTGATGGTGGCCTGGGTGCTGCCCGAGCCGACCCAGGTGACAATGGGGGTGGAGTTTCATCCGACCATCGCGTGCGTGCGGGCCAGCGAATTCGACATCTTGGCCGTGATCCCTGCTTCGGGTGAGAATAGCGAGGGGGAGTGGAACTACGATGGCCCGCCCGAGGTTGTGTTGAGCCCGCGGATCGGAACATTCGACGACTAGGTTGTGCCTGCGTCGGATCCCGTTACGAGTTGGCGGGGTAACTAACCCGGTTTCGCCGGTCCCAGGGTTTCGGGGTGAGCCGGATCAGCTACGAGTGGCGGTGAGCCTTCGAAAGTTGCAACGGGGTCAGGCACCGTTGCAACTTCCCCGACCCGCTATGCCGTTTCGACGACGGTGCGGTCGGTAAGCTTCGCCGCCGCCACGACCACGATGAGGGCGGGCACGATGATCATGGAGTGTCCGCTGGTCCAGAGCTTGATGGCGCTCGAGGTGAAGATGGCTCCGGCGATCAGGGCTCCGGTGGAGTAGTTCCACGGGCCCTTCTTCGACAGGAGCGACCGGCGCTCGATCTTGGCCAGGGCCGGGGTGATGAGGCCCATCACGACGAGGCAGACGGCGATCAGGGGGACCTTGGCGGCCCACCAGGAGAGCGATCCGGGCTGGGCGTCCGACAGGATTCCGAAGGCGTCCATGGCGGCGATCACCAGGGTGGCGACGGTCATGTGCCAGAGGTAGATGGTCATGGCGAAGCTGTTGGCACCGACGACGGCCTTCCAGGCCCCGGCGTTGCGCTCCAGGAAACGGGTGACCCGGGGGGCGAAGTAGATGGCGGTGGCACTCTGGGCGGCGCCGAAGACGATCAGGGCGAGGGTCGGGGGATGGGTGGGGTTGTGCTCAAGCCCGCCGAAGCCGACCATGGTTACGGGCCAGGGGCCGAGGGTGACGAGGGCGATGGCGGCCCCCCACAGGGCGACGGCGGTGCCCGCCAGGGTTCGACCGGTGGGCAGAAGCCCGTCCTTCCAAGCGAAACCGGCGATCTGGAAGAGGAACCAGCCGAGGATCCAGTTGACGTGGGAGACGGTGTGGTCGCCGGCCAGGCGCAGGCCCTCTAGCAGGGCGAACAGGGCGAGGGCGCCGACGGCCACCTTGCCGGGGGACTTGCGGAAGAGCGGCAGGACGTAGGGGGCGATGATGATGTCAGCGATGTAGTTGGCCAGGAACCACAGCGGGATGGCGGCGGCGTAGGCCCCGGCGGCGACCAGGCTTCCCGCCCCGGCGAGCAGGCCAACGGCGATGGCCAGTAGCCAGAACTTACCGAGGGCGGCCACCGGGGGGAGGAGGCGAGACAGGCGACTCGCCGTCCAGTCCGAGCGCTGCTGGCTGGCGGTGCGGGCGGAACCCCCCGATTTCAGGGCGGACGCCGCCTTGGAGTCGAGCGAGGCGGCCGAGGCGAACCCGCCGACCACGAAGAAGAGTGGCATAACCTGGAGGATCCAGGTGATCCAGGAGAGGCTGGGGACAAACTGGAGGGCGTTCCCGGCGACGATCTCGCCGTCGGAGGAGCGGTAGGCGACGATGGCGATCCAGTGCCCGACGGCGACGGCCAGCATGGCCACGGCCCGGTAGAGGTCGACGGCCCGATTGCGGCCCGCCTTGGGGGCGGAGGCCATCTCGGCCAGGGTTAGCTTGGGGGCCCCGGCCGTGGGCGTCGTTGCTGGGGGCTTTGTGGCGGTGCGGGTCGTCGTCATGTAGATATCAGACCATTTTGGGGGTCCTCTGATAACTGGGGGATCCCCCCAAAGCGGCCTGGGGACCCCCAAAAGGCTGGGACCTTGTGTAGTAGACAGCGCGACAAGATGCCCTTACCCTTGAGCTAGAACGCCCCAAACACCCAATCCCCCAATAACTCAAACACTGGAGATGACCGTGGATTCTAAGCTTGAACTGGGAACTGTGCTCGACGTAACGCCCGTCGGATTCGAGCAATTCGACCGCAAACTGCTCGAGGGGGCCGACCATCCGGTGCTCACCTGCCACGGGCCGGGGGAGGTCGAGTGCCCACTGCTCCACGACGGAGAATGCGAGAAGGTACAGGAGGCTCACGGGATTGTCTTCAAGATGGATCTGGAATCCGATGAGCACCGGGAGATCCTGAGGCGCTACAAGGAGACCCTGCCCGACGATGCCCCCATCGCCGTGGCGGTTAAGGCCGGCCAGGCCGAGCGTTACGCCGAGCTGCTAGAGGGGCTTTACGTCTGGACCCATCAGCCGACTTCGGCTGAGCTGGACGGATTCGCCGCCCTGGTTGAGGCGGCCGATCGTTCCCGCTAGAAGCCCCTGCGCTAGGGTTCGGGGGTGCCAGACTCCTACTTCACGACCGACGACGGGCGATGGTTCCGCCCAACCGATCACGCCCGCGGCCCCTGGGATCCTGATGCCTGCCACGCCGGGCCGCCGACCGCTTTGATGGCTAGAGCCCTGGAGGCTTTGATGCCCGAGCTTCGCCTGGTGAGGATGTCGGTCGAGCTGCTGCGCCCGGTGCCGATGGCCGGGTTCCGGGTCCAGGCCGAGATCCGACGCCCCGGCCGATCAGTTACCTATACCGAGGCCGAGATCTTCGATGATGACCGGGTGTACGCCCGCTGTTTCGCCCTGCATATGAGGCGACTGGACCGCTTCGAGGTGGCGACCCCCGACATCGCTGGCCCCAATCTGGCGGACGCGACCCCCGGCCCGTTTGCCATCGGCAAGCCGCCCCATGGTCTCCCGGCCTTCCCCGAGTCGGTCGAGACCCGCTACGCCCCCGGGTCGTCCCAGGGCAAGCTCGGCCCGGCCACGGTGTGGCTGAGGACGCGGGTCCCGATCCTGGCCGACGAGGAGGCGTCCCCGTTCCAGCGGATCTGTCCGCTCGCCGACTGCGGCAACGGGCTCAGCTACAACGAGAACCTCGACAGTGTTCTGTTCGTGAACCCAGACCTCCAGCTCTCTCTGCACCTAGAGCCGGTCGGGGAGTGGTTCGCGTCAACCTCGGTATCCCACTGGCGACCGGACGGAACCGGACTAGCCGACGCCGAGCTATTCGATACCGAGGGCCCCGTCGGTCGAGCGGTCCAGAATCTGCTGCTCAACCGCGCCCCGGGGGCCTAGGTCGGCGGCGCGTCCCCGCCAAATCGCAGCCAAACGTGCTGGTTTCGGTCGTTTCTGCTGCGAGAAACGGGAGGGACGGCATAGACCGGTTGCTTGCAGACCGCGACGTACCTCGCATGACTTGACAAGCGCATCGGGGGAGGGGGGTATCTTATGAGGCACCAAGCGGCTGGCGCTCTGAGGTTAGCGGCTTATCGGACGCACGCTGTGTCTGATCACAATACAAGGGGAACACATGGCTTCTGAAATTCGGAAATCTATCGCCAAGATTCTAATTGTTCTGGCAGTTGCGGCTGCTGCATTAGTTCCAGCGGCTCCTGCGGGAGCGTGGCACTACATGTTCTATAATGATATCTCGGGCAACTATGTGAATCACTGGACCGGTTACCACAACACGAACGGTGGAACTGCCATGAGCGGGTCATCGATTGTGAATGCGAGAATTGTTGCCTACAACTATTACATGGGTGTGACGCTCCACTACGCGTCGAGTTCCCGAGGAGCTGTCTCGTTCAGTTTCCAAACTGTGTCGGCTCGAACTCATTGTCGCCAGTGGTCTGGATGGGGGATAACAGGCGTGAACCTTAAGTGTACTTACGGGACTTAGGAGGATTGGCGCAACGCCGGGTTGCTACGGTTGTGGTTTATCTCCTCGTAGCAGCCGGCTGTGCTCCTGGTGAGAGACCGACCTTGTCTGAGGACACACTAGTTGGCGGCCAGTCGTCCGAGGCGCCCGCCAGGGCAGGATACGGGAATGGCCTGCGCTCCGGTCTTGAGGTTGACAGGGAGCTGTATGACGATGGTGGGATTGGATTCTGGATCGGATTACTCGACGCACCTGAGGGTGATCGAGGTACATGTATTCTAGCTCTCGCGACATCGGACGATGGTTCCTCCTACGGCGGGCGTGCCTGTTTTGACGGAGACACGCTAGGGAGCCAAGGTGCTGATCTTGTTGTGGGTGACCGCAATGTGTCCTACGCCTTCCTAGTCCTCCCGGACAGCCTTACCAACAGCAAGGTTAGACTAGAGGCCAAGCTAGTACCGCGGGATCAGATCCAGGTCGTCGCAGTCGGAACGGACTACATCATTGTCCGATTTCCTACGGCGGGAATAGCGGACTCTGAAACGGCGCCAGCACTGTTCGCTGTGAGCTGTGAAATGTGCATCGAGGAATGGGTGATCAGAGGATGAGGCCTAGAAGGCAGTTTAGGCTAAGCAGGTTTCTTCTGGGATCTGTAGTCGCCCTTGCTGGTTGTGCTACCAGTCCTGAGACCGCGTCGGAGCAGGTGGTTGGCTGGATCATGGCCGATCCAGCGGCGGAGCGATTGCTCCGACAAGCTGACGTCCTCCAACAGGAACTTATCGTCGACTGCATGCGGCAGGAAGGATTTGGGTATCAGCCAACCAGAGTTAGCGAGACTGCCGGATCCGACGAATCCGATGTGGGCTACGGGATTGTGGACGCCTTGATTGAGGAGGTCGAAACAAGGGACTCCTCCGAGGCAGACCCTTTGAGCGGTAATCCCGATCTGAGCTTGATTCCAGAAGACCAGCTTGAGGCATTCAGTCGAGCACTCTACGGCGAGGGGCTGGACGGCGGATGTGAGGCAACGGCCCGGCTCGAAGCCGAGGAGTCCCTTGGTATCGCCAGGTTGCGCGCTCAGGCGCAACCTGCATTAACGGAATTCGCACGCTGGCAAGAGTCGGCAGAAGCAGCACAGCTGCGACAGGAGTGGGCCGAGTGCATGCGAACGGACGGTTTCGAGTTCAGCGACCGAGAAGACCTGTACCTAGAGATCGAGAAAGCGTTCTATGACGCATGGCCAGACCCCAGTCAGGTGGACAAGGTCAGGGACCGGGAGCGGTTGATCGACATGTCAGATACCAGATGCAGCGAGCATGCCGATGATGTGTTGAGGGAGGTTCTCAGCGGCGCTCTTGACTAGACAGAACTCTTGTGTGCTTTGCCTTCTTGTCGCGGATTGTGCCGGTATCGGTCGTTTCTGCTGCGAATAGCGAGGGTGGGGCCTAGGGGGTGACGGTGGGGACGTCGAAGGGGATTGGAACCACCCGGATGCCCCACGGGGCGAGGGTGCTGCTGGCCTCCTCCATCGAGAGCGGCTCGGTCGTCCACCGCCATCCGTACGGGGGGTGCTCGCCCGCCTTGCCCCAGAGGGTGAGGGTTCGGTTGCGGCCGGTCACGTCGTGGCGGGGGAGCCCCAGCACGGCCCGGAATCCGGCCTCGGCCAGGGCCTCCGCCCAGGCCCGGGTGTGGCGGCGGTTGACGGTGGTGTGGATCTCCACGGTCAGTCCGAAGCGCCGCGCCGCTTTGACCGGGAGGTTGGCTACCGGGGTAAGGTCGAGCGGCACACGGGCCAGGCTCAGTTCGTAGCGACCGAGTAGTTCGGTTGGGACGATGGTGATGGGGCGGCGGGCCAGCGTCTCGAGCAGGGCGACGGCGGGCTGGAGGGCCCAGTAGGAGGCGCCGAGGGGCGGGGCCAGGTCGAACCGGTTGCCGCCGCCCGAGTCCAGCGGGGTGGACGAGAACCAGAACGGACCGAGTCCCCGATGGTGGAGCCGATAGATGCGATGGCCCGCCCGGAGGGTGCGGCGAGGAAAGCGGCGGAGCTGGTCGAGAGGGGGAGGGGGCGCGAAGTCGTTCATCCCCGGAGGCTGGCCGCCACGTCGCGGGCGGCGGCCTCCACCTCGGCTGTACTGCCGGCCTTGAGGGCGTCGACCGGGGTTAGACCGTCGAGGCTGAGGTCGGGGGTGGTCAGCCAGGAGGCAACGTACCAGGCCTCAGTGTCGTCGGGAGCCACCACGGTGAGCACCTTGGCCAGTCCGGGAACCATCGAGCGGCGCTCGAACTGGAAGGCGGGATACACCAGGCGACCCGAGCCGGTGCGCAGGGCCAGCAGCCGGTGCCGGTGGACCCGGTCGCTCACCGCCTGCTTGGAGATACCGCCGAGGAGGTGCCGTACCCCGTCGGAGTCATAGAAAGGGCCGACGCTGTCGTCCCAGAGTGAGCCAGCGACAGCTTCGAGGGCGGCGTTGCGGCCGAGGGAGGTGGGGTCGGTGCCCGGAGCGGCCGTGCCGATCAGTTCGGCGAGGGCAGCCTCGAAGGCATCCCCAGCGGAATCAACCCATGCGGTAGTCATACAGTCAAGGTAGTCAAGGAAACGGTTGCTGTCAAGGTAGTCAAGGCCCAACTCCCCGCTACGCGCAGCAGAACGTGCTGGTTTCGGTCGTTCTCGCTGCGAGTAAGAGGCGCTGTGGGTAATGGGCGCTGCGAGTAGCGGGAGGGGCGGCGGCGGAGACCCCGGGGTAGGGTCAATCGATGCTTGATCTGCTGCGATCGTCGCCCGAGTTCCGACGACTCTTCGCCGCCCACTCGATCTCGCGAGCGGGTGATGCGTTCAACACCGTGGCCCTGGTCATTCTGGTGTTGGACCTGACGGGCACGGGGCGTGGGGTGGCGGGTTCGGTCATGTTCGAGGTTCTGCCTGTGCTGCTGCTCGGTCCGGTCGCTGGGCTCGCCGCCGACCGCCTGCCCCGGCGCCGGATCATGGTGGTCGCCGACTGGTGGCGTGCCGCCGTGGCCCTGGCCCTCGTGCTGAATGTCGGCTCGGTCGGGGTGGCCTACGCCGCGGCCTTCGGCCTATCGCTCGGGGCGGTGGCGTTCAACCCGGCAGCCGGATCGCTCCTACCCGAGGTGGTCGGCGAGGACCGGGTGGTGGAGGCCAATACCACCATGTGGACCGCGGCCGTCCTGGCCCAGATCGCACTGGCTCCGCTCGCCGGATTCATCATCGCCGCCTGGGGAGTACGGGTGGCCTTTGTGGTGAACGCGATCACTTTCCTGGTGTCGGGAGTCCTGTTGATCGGGCTGCGGGCGGGGCGCTCACCTGCGGACACCACAGTGGCGGGATGGAGGGGAGCGATGGCCGGAGTAGCTACCGTTCGGGCCAACCCACTCCTGTTGCGGTTGGCGGTAGTTCAGCTGCTGGCTTCGATGTCGGCGGGGGCCACGAGCGGGCTGCTGGTGGTGCTCGCCGACCGGTGGATCGGGGTCGGCGCCGGCGGTTTTGGCACCTTGCTCGCCTTCATTGGGTTGGGGGCGGCGGCGGGTCCGTTGATACTGAGGCGTTACATCAGCCCGGGCGACAAGCGCTGGCTGTTCGGCCCGTTCGCCGTCCGAGGGGCCGTCGACCTTACTCTGGCGGGAGTGTCGAGCCCAATCGTGGCCGCCGGGGCGCTGACCGCCTACGGAACCTCAACCTCGACCGGCATGATCGCCTACCAGTCCACCCTCCAGACCCTGGTCGGCGACAAGACCCGGGGGCGTGTGTTCGCGTTCTACGACGTCATGTGGAACGGGTCACGGCTCATTTCTCTAGCCATGGGTGGGCTACTGGCGGATCTGATTGATGTGAGGCTCGTCTACGTGATCTCGGCGGGCTTGCTCCTGGTCGCCGCGGTTGTTGGCCTCAGCATGGACTTCGAACAACCTGTCGCGTCCTCATAGGACGCGACAGGTTAGCCCAGGAAGCGGTCCGACTCGGCGAGGACGGAATCCGGCACTGACATCGGAGAAGTGCCAGCTCAGCCCCCTCCATTAGGCCGCCAGTCTGATGCGCTGGTTCATTGACTTACCCTCAAACGGCGGCATGCTATATTTGATGCCAAGAGTCTTGTGCCCATGATGATCCTTGACACCCCCCCCGAATCCCTTAGGGTCATAAATGGGCCGGTGAAAGAGTTCAGCGGCCAACTCAAGGGAGGCAAATAACAGTGAAACGAATACGGTCCATTATTGCTGCGTCCGCGCTTGCGGTCGCTATTCCGGTACTCGCAGCGCTGCCAGCAAGCGCAGGCAGTGCGGAGCACTACAACTACACGAACAGCGGTGCTGTCGAGACGCTGTATATCAGCCTCGGTTCTTGCAACGGAGGTGGCATTGTTCTCTGGAACAGTGGCTGGGGGAACAAGATCGACGCTACCTGGTCTCTGACTTGCGCGGTCAAGCATTATGATTACACCAACTACAGCCATTTCCTGAAGCGAACATCGAGCAGTAGCACGGTTCAGCTGGGCTGGGCCTCCAACCGGACCAACTCGATGAAGTACGTTAACTAGATGCGCTCTTGGTCGACGGGGGCCATAGCATCGGGTCTGGCGCTGACGCTAGCCCTCGTCGGCTGTGGCGGAGGTAGCCTCAACCAACCAGATGAGCAGAGCCTTGCCGAACTACTCGGCACACCTGACCCCGAGATTCTTCGGGGCCGGGTGCTTGTTCACCAAACCTCTGAGCAGGAACTAGTTGCCGAGTGTATGAAGGAGCAGGGTTTCGATTACATCCCGTGGGTGCCACCCCATATGCTCCCGCCGGTTCAGCCGCCAGAGTTCTCAGGACTAACTGACCGCGAGGTCGCCGAACGTTTCGGATTCGGGATTCTCACTATTCAAGAGAACAACCGATCCGAGGCGCCTGATCCTAATCTGGCGATATATCAGTCCCTGGACACGGCTGACAAACAGGCGTATCTGGTGGCACTGGAGGGGGTGCCATCGGATTCTGAAGGTGAACCTCTCAGCGATGACGGTGTCACAGTGATAGTTGTTGACAACGCTCATCGTGGCGGCAATTCGTGTCGCCAGAAGGCATTTGATGCCCTTCTTCCGGACGATTTCCCACCACCCGAAGTGACCCGCAGTTATCGCGAACTGTACGCCGATCTCCAGGACCGCATAGACGCCGACCCTGGTGTGGCGGCAGCTTGGGATCGTTCTCAGAAGTGCCTGATTGAGGCGGGCATTCGGTCTGATTCGGGAATAGAACCTGACCCGGTCGGTTTCTTCCTGGCTGAGGCTGAGGCCTTGCTCAGTACCCCTGTCTACTCCGCTGACCAGCTGAATTCTCTGGTCTCTGACGGGCTCGTTGACAAGGCATCAGCGGCACGGGCCCGGGATCTGGAGCGTACCCTGGCGGTTACAACCTATGACTGTATGGAGGAGTATGACAAGGTCAGGGCCGATGTGTCACAACGGCTTGAGAAAGAGTTTGTGGATGAAAACTATTCGCTGATTGTCGAGGCTGCTCCCGGTCTGTAGCTCAGTGGACACGCGGTGGTAGTGGTTTGTAGCGGGCCTGTCTTAGCCCAGGAAGCGGTCCGACTCGGCCGAGGACGGAATCCGGCAGGCCTCGGGCGGCGGCATGAGCCGATGTCGGTGACGGGCGACGAAACGATAGGCGGCGTCGCGGATTGGGCGGGGCACGGCGAACAGGGTCGCCCCCGCCCGGTACGGCCAGTCGAGGTGTAGGGCAACCCGGGCGGCCGCCGCCGA
The DNA here is from genome assembly GCA_034780735.1 of Hyalogyrina grasslei. Taxonomy (NCBI): domain Eukaryota; kingdom Metazoa; phylum Mollusca; class Gastropoda; family Hyalogyrinidae; genus Hyalogyrina; species Hyalogyrina grasslei. Next base: position 50,039 of record JAUZSW010487721.1, read on the forward strand.
GAGCCGAAAGAGCCGGCCGTCTTACACGAACGCCAGCGACGACAACTCGGTCGTGTCGATCCCGTACCGGGTCCCGAGTTCACGGCCGTACTCGCTCTGGAGGGCAGCGAAGCAGACGTCCTCAGCTGAGTTGTGATCCAGCACGAAGCGGACCGAGTGGGCGCAGAACCCACACTCCCCGTCGTAGAGCAGAACGGGACGCAAAGCGGGACAGGGGTCTGACCCCATCACGGGCGGGTGGGCCAGGCGATCTCGGCCAGCAGACCGCAGTGGTCACTGGCGATCACGTCGCCCGTCAGTGACCGGTCAAGGCCCACCTCGGCCGACAGCACCCGTCCGGCGTCGCCCTCGCGCTGGAAGGCATCCCCCACGAAGATGTAGTCGATCCGCTTGCGGTGCACGTTGAGCTTGGCGGCGGCCGGATTGACCCTCCAGTCCTGGGTGTGTCCCGGGCCCCCGTCTCCCGCCACCCGCCAGGCATCCTGATAGAAGGTGGTAGCCCCATCGAGATCGGTAAGCCCGCTCAGAAAGCGGATCTCGTCGCTATCGGGCTCGGCGTTGAAGTCGCCGCAGAGGATCGGCGGCATGTGCTGGCGGCGGTGACCGAAGCGAACCATGTCGTCCTTGGTACCCCGCGACTCCTTAATAATCCGATCGATCTCGGCCACCTGTATCCGTCGATGTAGGAGATCTTTGGGGGCCGAAACCAGGTGGGTCGAGTAGACGTCGAGCCCGGCGGTCGACACGTGGAACAGCTCCCACGGCACCCGACCGATGAACGAACCCTCCTCCACCTCGCCTACCCCGAGTCGGTGATAGTTAGCCTCGTCGATGGGCCAGCGCGACAGCACCGTGGAGCCGAAACGCATCGATTGGTCCTTCCAGAGGGCCTCGTCGAACGGGCCGCCCCCCGATACTGAGTGCCAGCTGCGCTCGGAGGCCTCGGCCACCCATTCCCCGGTGTTTGGGTTCTTGGCGTCGCCCCAGGTCTCCTGCATGGTCACCAGGTCGGGGTCGAAGTGATCGATCCAGGCCACCACCTCGTGGCGCCGGTCGTCCCATCCTTCTTCCAGGAGGGAGCCCACGTTGATGGTCAGGATGCGCAGGTTGTCCATCTCGAGAAGGCTACGCCCGGTCTAGCGGGTAGTCAACGGGGGTCGCTCGACGGGGGTTATCCCGCTGTCCCCGTTGGACACGTCGTCGACGAAGTGGAAGGTGGGGACGCATTCGGTGTTGGTGAAGGCAAGTTCTAGCCAGCCGTTGATGGGTTGGGCGTAGTTGGTGGTTGGGCTGACCAGGGGGAGGAGGGGCACGAGGTCGACCAGATCCTCCCGAAACGGCGACGAGATGGCCGGGGCCATGAGCTCGCGGGCCACCCGATCCTCGCCCAGTTCGTAACCAACGAGGAAGTCGAGGTCCATGGCGGTGTGGAGGTCGCCCGAGACGATAATGGGGTTGGTGGTGGCGGCCAGGGCCCGGGCGAGGCGTCGCCGGTCGTCGGGGTAGCCGGCCCAGGTGTAACTGAGGGCGTCGGTGTCTAGGTCGAGCCCGGTCCCCGACACCAGGACAGAGCTAGCCAGCAGGGTCCACTGGGAAGGTCGGGACAGCTCCTCCTCCAGCCAGGAGAACTGGTCGGCCCCCAGGATGGATTTGGAATCGGCGTATTGCCTACAATCCGGCACTACCAGGTTGACGAGGCCACCGAACTGGGTCGAGCCGAAGACCGTCAGCCCATCCGGGGTCGGCGGCTCCAGGCGGACGGGCATGTTCTCCCACCAGGCCTGGTAGGCGGCGGCCCGCCGCTCGGGGTCGACGTCGGGGCCGTAGTCGTTGTCGACCTCGTGGTCGTCCCAGGTGATGATCCAGGGGTGGGCCGCCGAGTTGGCCTGGAGGTGGGGGTCGCTGCGGTACTGGGTATAGCGCCCCCGATAATCCGCCAGGGTGCGGGCGGTGCCGCCGGTGTGGGCCCTTCCCTCGATCTCGGTGCCGGTCACGTACTCGTAGATGAAGTCGCCGAGCCAGACCACAGCGTTGAGGTCAAAGCTGGTCATGTGGCGGTGGGCGGCGTAGCGTCCGGACTCGAACAGCTGGCACGACGACACCCCAAGCCGGACCGCGGCGGGGGTGCCTCCTGGGGCTGGGAGGGTGCGGGCGGCGCCGGTGGGGGAGACGGCGGGCCCGGCGCGGAACCGGTACCAGTAGCGAGCAAGCTCGGCCAGGCCGGAGACGTCAACGTGAACGGAGTGATCGAATTCGGGCGCGGCCAGGAACTCGCCGGTGGCCACCACCACCTCGAACGTCGGATCCTTGGCCACCTCCCATACCCCGGCTACCGCGGTATCGCCCAAACCGACCAGGCGGGTCCAGATCACGAAACCGTCGGCGGTGGGGGAGCCCGAGGCGATGCCGACGGAGAAGGCCGATTCGGGCACATCGGCGTCGGGCACCGGCAGAGGGTCGATCGGGGCGGGACGGGGTGCTTCGGTGGTTGGGGAGGGCGTCGATCCGGCATCGGTCCCTCCGCCAGACGAGATGGGGGCGGTGGTCGAGACGGGCGGGGCAATCCCCGAGGTGCACCCGGCGGCCAGGGTGGCGGCCATAGCGGCCAGGAACTGGCGCCGGCTGGTTCCGTCGGGGGTCACCGCCCCATTCTACGGTTCGATAGAGCGTCGTGGGCTGGCACCCACCATGTTGCCCTCGGGGTCGAAGGCGGTGACCGTCCAGCGGGCCCCCTCGTTCGCCTGGGGACCCCCGATCTGGGCGTCGGTATCTACCCCTCCGATGACCACGGCGTTCTATGGGCCGGACCACGACCACCAGGGTGCTCCGCCGGCGTCGTAGAGGACCACGGTGTAGGACTCGGCTCCGTCTACCGCCGACCATTCCAGCATTGGCCGAGCCCCGCCCCCCGACTTCGGCGTGGCCTGCTCGATCTCGATCCCGTTGGCCATTGGTAGGCCGGGCAGGTCCTCAACCTCAGCGGGGATGGTCTCAGCCGGCGCCGCCTCGGACGCAGAGGTGGTCCCCGCCCCCTCCTCGGACTCGTTTGCCGTGGTACCCCCGGTCCCGGCTTCGTCGGTGGCGGTCGACCCGCCGGAACAGGCGGCGGCCCCCATGGCAACGGAGGCTAGGGCGGCCACCAGGCCCAGGCGGAGTGATCTGGTATCGGTCATCAGCAACCCCCTAGGGCTAGGCATAGGTCTTCGTTTGAGACGTTGGGCGATAGCTCGTAGCCGAGCATGTTGGCCACCACAACGGTGCGTTGCAGCTCGTCCAGGTCGTAGGCGGGTGCGCTCTCGTCGGCGAATCGGTCGTAGTTGGCCTGGAGCAGATCGATGATATTGGCTTCGAGGTAGTCGGCGGCTGCGGGATCGGCTGCCCCGCTCCCTATGATTCCGGCCCGGAGGCTTACCTCAACGAGTCGGCGCAGGGTGACCATCTCGAAGTACTCGTCGCTGGTGCCCCACCGCTCAAGGATGGAGTTGATGAAGTCGGCGAGCATCTGGTTGATGACGCGAAGGAATTCCGGGCTGGGAGGGCAGGTATCGGGGAATGACCCCATGTCGGACATGAGCTGCTCGGCGTCGCTAAGGGCGACCACCATAAGGATTAGGGCGGTGTCCGGATCGGTGGCGGAATCCATGGCAATGGCGGCGTCGCTGAGCAGGCCCGAGATCCGGTCGGCAAACTTGTCTCCGTCGACCGCCCCGAACGCCGCTAGCTGGGTGCGAACCGACGGAGTCCAGCCGAAATCTACCATCTGACCGCTGATTGACTCGTCCCAGTTGGCCAGCACCTGATCGCATACCTGGACGGTCTGGGCGATCTCGAAGGTCAGTTCTACGGTGTCGCTACCCGAATCGGTGGCCGTGATGCCCATAACCGGGGCGGTGGCGGTTCCGGTGGCCTCGGTGTAGTAGGTGCCAGCGAGGGAGTACGGAAGGGACCCGGTCAGGGTTCCGTCGGCGGTTCCGGTTCCCTCGGCCTCGGCTAGTCCGGGATTGGATGGAAGGTGGAGGAAACTGGTCTCGGTGGATGACCAGGTGCCGTCCATAGAGCCGTCGGTAACCGTGAAACTCGCCGGTCCGCGTCCCTGCCGGATCATCTGGAGGGTGAGCACGGATCGGGTCAGAGTCATGTTTAGCACGTAGGCGATCGACCCGGAGTACGATCCGTCGTCGACCTGGAACGGGCCAACAACCTGGTCGGCCGGTATCGGGGTCAGATCGATGGGGGGATCCTCCTCCTGGGCGGCAGCGGTGGTCGCCGATAGGAGGCCAAGCGTCACGGCCAGGGCCAGGATGCGGGTGGCGCGGCGCCCAGGGCGGGAGCTACTCGGGTCGGACTTCATACAATAATCCCTCGTTGGTCTACGGGCCGGTCACCCGGCACCGTTGGTTCTGGTGGCCCGGTTGGAAGACACGAGCCTACATTCCATCGGTAGCTCAGCGGGGAATCCTAAGTCCGGCAGCGGGTTTGTTGGGCCTTAGCCCTGATGCCGGTAACCCCACTAGAGTCTTTCCATGGCCCACGGAACCCACGACTACGACGAAGACCCGCGCAATGCCTCCATCATCATCGGTATCGGGGACGACCTCTTCCCGAGGGACGAGGCGAAGGTATCTGTGTTCGACAGCGGGTTCATGCTTGGCGACGGAGTATGGGAGGGGATCCGGGTGCACGGGGGCCGTCTGGCCTTCGTTGACGACCACATGAAACGGCTCTACGAGGGGGCCAGGGCCATCGACATGGACATCGGGCGCACTCCGGCCGAACTGGTTGGGATGATCGAGCGTGTGCTTGAGGCGAACGGCATGAGCGACCACGTCCATATCCGGCTCATGATCACCCGGGGCCTGAAGTCGACGCCGTATCAGGACCCCCGCTTCGTGATCTCGCCCCCGACCATCGTGATCATCCCCGAATACAAGGAACCCCGGCCCGAGACCCTGACCCAGGGGGTGCGCCTCTACACGGTCTCGACCCGACGCGGGAGGCCCGACGTGCAGGATCCGAAGTGGAACTCCCACTCCAAGCTGAACTGCATCTCGGCCTGCATCCAGGCCACCAAGGCCGGGGCGGACGAGGGGCTGATGCTCGACCCCCAAGGGTTCGTGGCCACCTGCAACTCGACCCACTTCTTCATCGTGCGAGACGGCGAAGTGTGGACGTCGACCGGCGACTACTGCATGCCCGGTATCACCCGCCTCAACGTGCTTCGGGTGTGTGAAGCCAACGGGATTGTGGCCAGGGAGCGCAACTTCAGCCTGACCGAGGTCTACGGGGCGGACGAAGCGTTCGTGACCGGCACCTTCGCCGGGATCGCCCCGGTCTCCGAGGTGGATGGTCGGGTCTACGGTGACGGGACGAGGGGCCCGATGGTAGAGCGCCTCCAGGCCCTCTACCTTGACCTGCTGGAGCTCCAATGACCGGGGCCGAGGTGGTGTCGGAAGAACCCATCCGGATCGCGGCCTGGTCGGGTCCCCGCAACCTGTCAACCGCCCTGATGCGCAGCTGGGAGAACCGCTCCGACACCGTGGTGATGGACGAGCCCCTCTACGCTGCTTACCTGGCTGCCACGGGGCTGGATCACCCGATGCGGGCTGAGATCCTGGCCGACCAGCCGACCGACTATGCCGCGGCCATCGACACATGCCTGGCCCCCCTTTCCGACGGGGCCGCGGTGTCCTATCAGAAGCACATGGCGCACCACCTTCTGGCCGATACCCCGACCGACTGGATCACCGGGCTAACCAACCTCATCCTGTTGCGTGATCCGCGCCGGGTCATCGCTAGCTACGTTAAGAAGCGACCCGAGGTGACCCTGGACGACATTGGTTTACCCCAGCAGGTGCGCCTGGTCGAGCTTCTGGGGCAACCTCTGGTGATCGACTCGTCCGACTTCCTGACCGATCCCGAGGGCAACCTACGCCGGATCTGTGACCACGCCGGGGTGGCCTTCGACCCGGGCATGCTGTCGTGGCCCGCCGGGCCGAGGGATTCCGACGGGGCGTGGGCCCCGGCCTGGTACGACTCGGTGTGGGCCTCGACGGGGTTCGTGGTACCCGACGGGGAGCCCCCGCTGCCGGACCTCGACGCCCGCTACGTCACCCTGGTTGACGAGGCGATGGACCTGTACCGCCAGCTCGCCCGCTAGGGGTCAGACCCCTGTCCCGGTTTCCGTCCCGCTAACCACCTGTCGCGGCATCAGAGGCCGCGACCGGTTGCCGT
>JAUZSW010487722.1:0-17211 GCA_034780735.1 Hyalogyrina grasslei
AAGATGTTGGGAAAAGATTGCGAGATTTGAGTAGACAGATATGCTCAGATATGGGGGTTGAGATACTGTCAGGAGTATTAGCAAGAGATCATGTGCATAGTGCGTCAAGAAACGGAGGGTGTAATGAAGAGTTAATAACATTATGTTCAAAGCATGCTGTACAGGGGATGAAGGTAGGTCCATCGAATTCTGTTTTCAGGAATGGGATTCAAATCACCTTAGAGCTGCTTCAGTAAAGAGCTGAGGTGGTGAGCATCTAAGGAAAAGGCATTAAATAAAATGTCAGATAGGTTTAAAGAAGGCGAACGCAAGTGAACCACTGCTGAGGTGTCGAAATGGTCTTAACTGTCATCAAAACCGGGGTTTGATGTATGTCCCGGGATAAGTTTGGAAGTGACCTGATTACTGGCCAGATGGTGACCGGCGTGAAGGTGGCGTGATCTTTAAATAGGCCTCGATACGGAATTTGAGAACCTGTTGTTTTGTTGCCAAGGTATCGTTCAAGTGGGTAGCCCCCATAAGAACAAGAGACTGATACAAAGCACAGGGGCGGATGGGTTCGTAGTAGTGATGAAGCATCTGTAATAGATGTGGAGCAAAGGAACCCAGTTATTCAGCTATAGAAAATGATCAACCAGAAAGGGAGGAATCATTTGAAATGGCAAGGTCGTTTAGTATTTCAAAACAGGTTGTGTGGCAAGCGTATAAGCGAGTCAAAGCCAACAAAGGCGCAGAGGGCGTTGATGAACAGGCGGTAGAGGATTTTGAAAGAAACCTGAAAAGGAATCTCTACAAGATCTGGAATCGAATGACATCGGGGAGTTATCACCCAGCTGCTGTAAAAGCGGTAGCCATAGCGAAGAAGTCTGGCGGGACGCGGTAGGGATACCGAGTGTATCTGACCGCATAGCCCAGACAGTGGTGAAGCTGTATTTAGAGCCAGAAATGGATAACGGCTTTCACCCAGACTCCTATGGTTACAGACCTGGAAAGTCAGCCATACAGGCCATCGCCATCACCCGCCAAAGGTGCTGGAAATATGGCGGGTTGTTCGAATATGACATAACGGGGGCCTTTGACAACCTAGACCATGGGTTATTGATAAAAGCGTTGAAAAGGCATACGGAAAGTGAGTGGATACTTCTGTACATCAAAAGATGGCTAGAAGCCCCCATGCAACAACCGGATGGAAGCATCACGCAGAGAACGGTAGGCACGCCTCAAGGAGGCGTGATTAGTCCGTTACTGATGAATTTTTTTCTCCACTATGTCTTTGACAAATGGATGGTGATCCACCATGGGGAAGGGTTCGCACAAGTTGTTATCGGAGTACCGTAATTTACAAAAGCGGTATTGGGGCTAACATCTATGGGCGAGGGGTTACTGGGGCGCGACGAGTGGAGATGTGACAGATGAAGTGCGGAAGGAATATATAAAGAATCAGAGGCCGCCGGAACCGGACGATGATTTCAGGGTAGTGTAGCGCCAGCTATCGGCTGGATGGCTGATCGATCCGGCTTTTAGCCGTAACTCGAAGCCACCGGCTTTAGCCGGTGGAGTATTCATAACATCACTTTGCAGGAAATGTTGTGATCGGTGGGGGTTATCGTTAGGGTTTTACTGTAGATAATCCCAATATAGACCACGCTTGCATGCCGCCACGGTACCATTTCAGCTTATCGGCTGGATAACCAAATTTCAGGAGGTTTTTAATGTTATTGGGTGATTGACCGCACCACATTCCATTGCAGAACAAAACCAGGGTTTTCGCATCCGAAAAGTCAAAGACTTTACTGGTGTCCCCATCGACGATGGCTTCATCGACGGCAAATGCATCGACATCGGTGGCGAGTTTCACGCCAAATTGATCCGACATAATCTGCATGATTTTCTCGGTGGTAGCGCCGAGCTTAGGATTCAGTGCATCCCAGGGAATATTTTTAGTACCAGGAATTGTTCCTTTAGCCGACCCGTCTGGGGTACGTGAATCTACGACTAGGATGCTGTTATCACCCTTGTGCATTTCCGATAAATAACCGAGCACTTCAATTTCACCCAGCGTTTCCACACCTGGTGCTAGTGTTATGGGTTGGATGCAAAAAGGAGGGCAGGCGCGCGACGTTTTGGCAAACTGCGGGTTGATCACCGCCTCAGTATCCTGATTACGCATGATCTTGAAATCTTTGCCCTTGTGGTTGACAGTAACGCCCGTTAAATCAGCACTGATAGCCACAGATATATCGTTTTTTTCCTGGACGTTGTCGGCGGCGTATATATTGAAAGAAAAACTGATCAGAACGGTGCAAAGCGAAAGAATATAAAGATAGCTATATTTCATGCACGTTCCTTAGTAACTTTGAAAAACCAGGCTGGCATTCGTTCCGCCAAAGCCGAAGCTGTTCGACATGACTCTTTTCAGTTTCACGTTGTCTTTTCGGGTTAGGGCAATAGGAATCCCGTTTGCTTCAGGGTCTAGATTTTCTATGTTTGCGGATGCGGCTATAAAATCGGCTTGCTGCATTAAGAGGCTGTATATAGCCTCCTGAACGCCCGCTGCCCCCAGTGAATGCCCCGACAAAGACTTTGTTGAGCCTACGATGGGAGCGTTATCACCAAAGGTAGCTTTTACGGCTTTCAGTTCGGGAATATCTCCTGCAGGTGTGCTGGTGCCATGGGCATTAATATAATCGATCGCGCCGTCGGCAGTTGCCATGGCTTGCTGCATACAGCGGACTGCGCCTTCGCCCGAAGGGGCCACCATATCGTAACCGTCTGAGGTTGCGCCATAACCCACAATTTCGGCGTAAATGTGCGCGCCACGGGCCTCAGCGTGTTCGAGTTCTTCTACCACTAGCATGCCGCCACCGCCGGCGATGACAAAACCGTCACGATCGACATCATAGGCGCGCGAGGCTTTTTTCGGTGTTTCGTTGTATTTGCTGGAGAGGGCACCCATGGCGTCAAACAATGAGCTGAGTGTCCAGTGTTCTTCTTCGCCGCCACCGGCGAAAACAATATCTTGTTTGCCTAGTTGAATAAGCTCATAGGCATTGCCAATGCAGTGTGCGCTGGTGGAACAGGCTGAAGAAATTGAATAGTTAACGCCTTTAATTTTAAAAGGTGTGGCTAAGCAGGCAGAAACGGTGCTGGCCATTGTTTGTGTCACACGGTAAGGCCCGACTCGACGAATGCCTTTGTTGCGGAGAATATCCGCTGCCTCAACTTGGCTAGAGGACGTCGCGCCGCCCGACCCAGCAATCAGGCCGCTGCGTACATTGGATACATCACTTTCTTCCAAACCGGCATCGGTAATCGCTTGCTGCATGGCGATGTAAGCGTAGGCGGCGGCATTACCCATAAAACGTAATTGCTTTCGTTCGATGTGTTCTTTGACATCAATTTCTGGGACGCCGGCGACCTGGCTGCGCATCCCCAATTCACGATAGTCTTCCCTAAAAGTGATGCCTGAGCGTCCATCGCGCAGAGAGTGGGTGACCGATGCCTTGTCGTTTCCAAGACAGGAAACGATGCCGAGACCTGTGATGACTGCTCTCTTCATAATTTAAGCCTATTAAAAGTTATCGGTTGACTCAAACAGTCCAACCTTGAGATCTTTAGCGGTATAGATTTTTTTACCGTCGACTGAAACCGATCCATCGGCCACGCCCATGACCAACCTTCGTTGGATCACGCGCTTCAAATCCAGGTGGTAGGTGACAAGCTTATGGTGGGGAAGTATTTGTCCTGAGAATTTGACTTCGCCGGCTCCGAGCGCGCGACCACGTCCTGGACTACCGGCCCAGCCGAGGAAAAAACCGACTAACTGCCACAGGGCGTCTAAGCCAAGACAGCCTGGCATGACGGGGTCGCCCTCAAAATGACAGGCAAAAAACCAGAGATCTTTGTTGATATCCAGTTCTGCAATAATCTCGCCTTTTCCATATTCACCGCCTTCGCGAGTGATCTTTTTTATACGATCCATCATCAGCATATTGGGTAGCGGAAGTTGTGCGTTTCCCGGGCCAAACATTTCTCCGTGACCACATTGCAGAAGTTCTTCTTTTGAAAATGAATTTTTAGTGGTCATATAGGCCAGTAGGTTAAAAGGAAAGTGCGACTCTATTCCAAATGATGCAACAAATACACTTACAAGCGATATAATTCTTAACGGAAGACGAGATTTTCACCTTGGTGTTTAGGACTCATCTACGGGGAAAGTGCCTCTGGTCTTCATTTAGATTTTTTCACTAGAGCCAGGTGTTGATTGTGCCGGTTTGGTTTGAGTATTGTCGAGCTCCTGGGACAGTTCATCCAACCCTTTATTGAACTCTTGCAGCACGTCGTTAAGGCCCTTAGAAAAAAGCGCGCCCATTTGTTGGCCGATTTCTTGGGCTTTCTTCTTATCAGAGAATCTCTCAAGTTCTTTCTTAAGCGTGGGTACTTCCCTATTAAAAGCAGAAAGGAACTCCTGAAGACCGGTTGAGATTGTTTCATTTAATTGCTGCCCCATGGCAGACAAGTCTTTTGTCATATCGCTCATCATAAGATTCATCGAGGTAGCGACCAGCGCATTGATGCTTTCTTGACCATCCACCTTCCATTGCTCATCTTCGAGCCTTAATGAAGTTGTTATGGGTAAGCGGACTTCTTTACCCTCTTGATGATTGATTAAGAGGGTTTCAATCGTTGCCTTACCATCTTTGATGACGGCTTCTTTTACTTCCACTGCAGAGAGCATTTTATCCGCATTATCAAGCAGTGAAGGATTGTCTAATGAGCCTTTAGCGACGAGTTTTTGCATCACCTCCTTATCATTGCTTACGACGGCATCCCAGAAAGACTGTGCAACTTCTTCCGGTGTTGCTTGTTGGGCACATGCCTGAATTCCGGTCAGTGTAAGGAAGGTGAGTAATAGGGTATTTAGGTACTTCATTGGTGTTGCTCCTAGTATGGTTCCCTGATCAAAAAACCGTTCAGTTCTTGGATTTGAGTTTGGTTTCGTAGGAGTATTATCCTAGAAACGTTGGCTAATCGCCACCCGTGTGTTTCGTCAGCTTTCCTGATTTTCACTGCAATGACTGTAATAATCTTTCGGTTTATCGCTTCATCGAGTGACTCTGGCGGGAAAAACGACCTTAGGGTTGGCAAAACCGCCGTTTCAAGGTTATATTGCGTCCATGGCGCGTAGCATTCATTTTTCCCTCAGCGAGATCACCACCCCTGGTGGCTCCTTTGCGCGCACGCTTCTAAACTTGTGGCTCAATGGCTTGCGACTGCCGCGTTTGTGCGGCTAATAAAACGACCTGGCGAGGTCTCCTTACGCGAGTAACCCAGTTAAAGACTAACTTTACCCTTGATCATTCAAGGTACGGAGCAGTATAGCCATGAGTAATGAACAATTAATTATTTTTGATACCACCTTGCGCGATGGTGAACAGAGTCCCGGGGCTTCGATGACCCGCGACGAGAAATTACGTATCGCCAAAGCATTGGAGAAAATGCGTGTCGATGTGATCGAAGCGGGGTTTCCTATCGCGAGTCCAGGCGATTTCGAGGCGGTTAAAACAATTGCTGAGACCATTCAAGATAGCACGGTTTGTGCGTTGGCCCGGGCGTTGGACGGTGATATTGATCGCGCCGGCGAAGCCTTGAAGTCTGCCAATTCTTCACGCATACATACCTTTATCGCAACCTCGCCCATCCATATGAAGGCGAAATTACGCATGTCAGCAGAGGATGTGCTGGAGCAGGCCGTGCGTTCCGTTACCCGCGCCAGAAAGTTTACCGATAATATCGAGTTTTCACCCGAGGATGCGGGTCGTTCAAAGGTGGATTTCCTTTGTCAAATCATTGAAGCAGTGATTGATGCCGGCGCGAAGACCATCAATATTCCCGATACGGTGGGTTATAACTTGCCTTACCAGTTTGGTCAGTTGGTCCAGACTTTGATGGAACGCATTCCCAATTCAGACAAAGCTATTTTCTCTGTCCATTGCCACAATGATTTGGGCTTGGCGGTAGGCAATTCTTTGGCCGCGGTGCGCTGCGGTGCGCGTCAAGTAGAGTGTACCGTCAATGGTCTTGGCGAACGGGCAGGGAATGCATCTTTGGAGGAAATCGTAATGGCAGTGCGTACACGGCAGGACGTCTTTACCTGCGATACGCATTTGGATGCGACGCAAATCGTGCCGTGTTCGAGATTGGTGTCGGGTATTACCGGATTTCCGGTACAGCCTAATAAAGCGATTGTGGGTGCCAATGCTTTTGCCCATGAATCTGGAATCCATCAGGACGGTGTACTTAAGTCGCGCGAGACTTACGAAATCATGCGCGCCCAAGACGTTGGCTGGAATGACAATAAGCTTGTCATGGGCAAACATTCCGGGAGGAACGCCTTCCGCACCCGGTTAAAGGATTTGGGGATCGAATTTGATTCCGAAGAAGCACTCAATGACGCTTTTGCCCGCTTTAAAGAGTTGGCCGATAAAAAGCATGAGATTTTTGATGAAGATTTGCAGGCCTTGGTGAGCGAATCCAACCCTGAAGTGCCAGAAATCTATAAGCTTGTTTCAATGAAGGTTTGTTCCGAGACGGGCGAAAAACCCTTCGCTGAAGTAACGCTAAATGTTGACGGTGAAGAGCATTTTACCCAAGCAGAAGGGGGTGGGCCCGTGGATGCCGCTTTTCAGGCCATTGAATTTTTGGTCGGTAGCAAGAGTAATTTGCAGCTTTACTCCGTCAATAATATCACCAGTGGTACGGATGCTCAGGGCGAGGTCACCGTGCGGCTGGAAAAAGATGGATGGATTGTCAATGGTCAGGGGGCGGACACCGATATCGTGGTTGCTTCAGCTAGATCTTATTTAAATGCATTGAATAAGCTGATGGGGCCTAGCAGTCAACGTGCCCATCCTCAGCACGGCGACGTATAGGGCTAAGATGGATCGTCGACAGTCCGCCATGCTGGACATTATGGGGATCACCCGCTGGGTTCCTCGTGAGGAGAGCATGGAGGATTTGTTGGCGAATTCTCCGCAGAATGCGGTTGATCTGTCTGCAACACCGCAAGAACATTTAACATTAGAAACCGAGACAGCCGTTGCCCACAAACCTCTATTTCGGGTCGAAGAAGCGGACTGGGAGCCGCTTGAAGATGCGATTCGTGGCTGCACAGACTGTGATTTGCATCAGCAGCGCACGCACGCCGTGGTGGGAGCAGGGAACCGCCAAGCGAGCTGGTTAATTATCGGTGAGGCCCCAGGTGAGCAAGAAGATTTGCAAGGCGAACCTTTTGTAGGCCGTGCGGGCGTGTTATTAAATAATATGCTGAAGGCCGTTGGTTTAGATCGAACCGCCGTCTATATCGCTAACATGGTCAAATGCAGACCGCCGGGGAATCGGGATCCTCAGCCGACGGAAATGAGTACTTGTTATCCGTATCTACAACGTCAGATTGCTCTAATACAACCTGACCTTATACTTCTTATGGGAAGAATCGCGGCGCAAAATCTGCTTAAAACGGATATTGCAGTAGGGCGGCTACGCGGCAAGGTTCATTATCTTGCGGACAGTACAATGCCTATGGTTGTGACTTATCATCCCGCCTACCTTTTGCGTCGTCCGAGTGAGAAGCGAAAGACCTGGGAAGATTTGAAATTAGCGATGGAGACGGCTTCCGCATGAGTGCTGTCATCGAAACACCCAAGCCCCGTCTTCGGCTGATGACGAAACATGACCTTCACCGTGTCATGGATATTGAAGCGAGCGCTTATCAGTTTCCCTGGACCAAGGGTACCTTCCAAGATTGCTTACGTGCGGGTTGTACAACGTGGCTTTGTGAAGATGATCAGGGTATACAAGGGTACGGCGTTCTTACAACCGGGGGAGGAGAAGGGCATATTCTCAATCTCTGTGTGGACCCAAGTCATCGCCAGCAAGGCGTTGGCAAGACGCTGCTGCGTGCCCTGCTTGCAACCGCTGAAGTTGCCGAAGTCGCCACTCTATTTCTAGAGGTTCGCCCTTCTAATACCGCTGCCTTGAGACTCTACGAAAAATTTGGATTCAACGAAGTGGGCGTTCGTAACAACTATTATCCAGCAAAGAATGGTCGCGAAGACGCCATCGTATTAGCAAAAGAACTCAAGATCGGATGGGAGCATAAGCGCTAGAATATTCTCCAAGCTAATGGCCATAAAGCCTACGCAGCTTTGATAAACACAGATTCTCCGCCTTCCCCGGTTGATTCTTTTTCAAGGTCGCAGGTAAAGGGTGTAATGACATTATCTCCTACACCATCATCTCCCACACCATCACGGAAAATTAAGACCTTTGGCTGCAAGCGACTGATCTCGTTTTGAGAAATCACTATTCCCGCTTGACCGGTGTTGAGTACAACCATAGATCCGGTAGGATAGTCTCCAAGACAGTAAGCAAATTCGTCGACGAGTTCTGGTTGGTACCGTCGGCCGCGTTGCTTATGCAAAACATTCATTGCTTTTCGTACGGGTAGTGCTTTGCGATACGGGCGGTTGTGTGTCATTGCATCGTAGGCATCGACAATAGAGGCCATTTTCGCAAAGACGGAGACCTCTGCCTCAGGCCTGTTTTGCGGGTATCCTTTACCATCAAAGCGCTCATGGTGGCTCTCAATGATAGTTAAAATTTCTGTATCCACACCATCGGCAGTACTGAGGATATTCAGAGAAAACTGAACATGCTTTTGGATTAACTTGATTTCTGCGGGTGCCAATGTACTCTGTTTTTTAATCACTGCACTGGGGACTTTTGACTTGCCGATATCACGTAACAATACGCCAAGCGCTAGTGTGTTGAGCTCCTGCTTCGTAAGCCCCATGTGTCGCCCGAAGAGAGCGGCAAGAATAGCGGCATCAATGCAGTCGGTAGAAGCGTGAGAGCTGCTATCCCTGAGTCTAGACAATAAAAATAGGGCATCGGAATTTCGTAGTGTGCATTCCACCAGTTTGCGCGTGCTCTCTCGTATTAACCCAAGTTTTAAGTGTTGAGAATTTTTGAAGTTATCCAATGACCAACTGATAGAGTCTTGTAGTTCTTGATGAATCTTCTTGGCGTCCTCGATCTCATCTTCGATCGTTAAGGTGTTTTGGTAATCAACATACTGATTGGGAAAATTAAGCAGCGCATGGACTTTTTGGCACTGGCTAGTGTTTTTTGTTGGCGCTGGATTTACCGGTCCAATCTGATCCTCTTGGGCGGCCGCTTTGTTATCTACCAGCGATGTTTCTAAGGCAGTCGAAGCACTCCAAAAAGTATTAATACTGGTGATGAAGGATTTTTCTTTTTGCGTATCCTCAGCGGTATGAAGGCTCCCGCTTGCTTTAAATGGTGAGAGGGTATCAGGGGGATAGTGTTGGCTTTTTTGTCTACTATCCGGCTCTTTTTTTGGAGTAAAAACTTTTGATTCTTTCCCTTGTTCTGAGGCGGTTTCGCTAGCCAGCCGTGGCTCTGCCTCTGCCTCCAAACCTGTTGAAGCAGAGGGATTTTTAGCGAGGTACTTGTTGGAATTGAAAATAAAGGTTTTTTTCCCACAATGCTCGCATTGATAGCTGCGGCTGTTAGGAAACAGTGCCCATTGCCACACAGCCCGATGCCTACGTTCATAGTCATTTAACTGTATTCCACACTTAGGGCAAGCAATGTGAGATCTGGCTTCAGACATATATCCTCCTTGGTTTTTCTTGATGGTTCATGTCCTTATTCTTGGCTGATATTGGTCGAAATACTGTGTAGATCCTGTAAATGAGGACAACTGAAGCAAAGCCTACGCTGCTTTTATAAATACCGGTTGGCCATCATCGCCTAATGACTCTGCTTCTAAGTCTCGTGTAAAGGGTGCGATGACGGCATCCTTCTTATTATCACGAAAAATCAAGATTTTTGGCTGCAAGCGTTTAACCTGATTTTGAGAAATCACGATCCCCGCTTCCCCTGTGTTGAGTACCACCATTGAGCCAATAGGGTAGACACCAAGACTGTGGGTAAACTCATCGATAAGTTCAGGCTGAAACGCAACTCCACGCTGTTGTTGCAAAGCCTCAACCGCATTGCTTGGCGTTAATGCGTTGCGGTAGGGGCGATGATGGGTCATGGCACTGTAGGCATCGATAATAGAGGCGATCTTTGCTAGAAAAGGGATTTCCATCTTTTCTTTGTGCTGTGGATAACCTCGTCCGTCATAGCGCTCATGGTGATTCTCAATGATGGAAAGAACATCTTCATCAATGTCCTTATCACCGAGTATCTCCAGAGAAAATTGTACGTGCTTATGAAGTAACATAATTTCTTCATGCGTCAATTGACTTTGATTTTCAAGCACGGCTTTTGGAAGTTGTGTTTTACCGATGTCGAGCAAAAGTGTACCCAGTGCGAGCGTGTTGAGCTCTTCTCGTGTAAGCCCCATGTGACGGCCGAAAAAAACGGCAAGAATTGAAGCATCAACACAATGGGTATAAGCAATAGAATTTGTACCTATGAGTTTAGATAGCAAGAGCGTTGCATCCGGATTGCGTGTCATGCTTTCAATGAGCTTATGGGTGCTTTTCTGGATCGGCTCAAGTTCAAAATGGCGAGATCTACGAAGGTCGGTCATTGAAACATTGATAACTTTCTGCAACTCAGAATGAATAGACTTAGCGGCTTCGATCTCCTCTTCAACCGTGGTTGTATTCGGGTACCTAACAAATCGATTTGGAAAATTCAGCATTGCGCGAATTTCCTGACGATTGCTGACGCTTATGGAGGGCGGTGGCACTGCAGATACGGATGGTTTATCCACCGCGACATTAATCCCCCTTAGGATATCGTTGCCCTGCTGCGCTGCTGGAGAGGGGGGCGAACTCGTTAGATAGCCGCTGAGACTCTTAAAAAAAGATTTGTCTCCGTACACGGCATTGATGGGGTTTGTTTTTGTCTCAACGTGAGCGGCAATTTGATCCTCAACAAGATGACCTTGAGGTGCTGGGTTCTTTTGCGGCTCAGTTGCATCTTCTACGATAGTCGGTATTTTTGATTCAGTGAGTCGCTTTAAGACGGCTTTGCTTGCCACCTGTTGGATCTCTAATGGCTTGGTAGAGGATGTCTTTGCTTTGGTGCGATACCCGTTGAAATTGAGAATAAGACTGCTTTTGCCACAATTGTGGCACTTGTACCGACGGGCATTGCGGAACAAAGCCCATTGCCAGAAAAGCCGACGTTTGCGTTCATACTTACTTAACGATACTCCGCACTTAGGACACGCAACGGAGGCGGAATGAGATCTGGACATAATACCCCTAAGATGAACCCCGGCCTGATTTAGATTTTTGTGTATTTACCGGGCCAGGGTATTATATAAAACGTGGCCGTCATATTATAAAAAATGTGATGTAGTTTGCAATAGTTTTCATTTGTTAGGTGTATTCGTGCTTCTCAACAACCTTCGCCTCGTCCAAGGGGGATCGCGTAAGAAAAGGCGTGGAGGGGACTCAAATCAAATCAAACGTACAAATCCTGCCGTCAGCAGCAATAACATAACGCCTGCAATCAGGAGCAGTATATTGGATTGTTGGCGGTTGGCCGGTCGGATCACGTAAGCGTACCAGGCCATAATGAGGGATATGGAAAATAGAACAAATAGCAGGCGCATTAGCTTTCATCTTCTTTAGGTTCTACCGGAAAGCCGTAGGGGGGAATGTGGACTTCGGCCAGTGCGCTTTTGTTGCTGGCGAGAAAAATGCCAGAAGTATTGTTGGCAAACTCGATTTTAAGCACCGCTAACGCTGCAAAACCGCCGTCGGGGTGAGGTGCCGCTGTTACGATAGTGCCGACTTGCTGCCCTGTGTCATCGCTAGAGCTATAGAGCTTATCGGCAGGAGAAGGTTGCTCGCCTTCGTTGAATTGCAAGCGATATAAACGCCGTTTTTGCTTGCCTAGATAGTGCGTTCGAGCGACGATTTCTTGGCCGGTATAGCAACCCTTGTGGAAGCTAACGCCATTGATGAGCTGCAAGTTGATCATTTGCGGTATAAAGGCCTCTTTGGTGGCCTGTACCACACTAGGAACACCCGCCAGAATGTCCAGCAGTCGCCAGCAGACTGCGCCCACAGGTGCGCAGCGGACATTCAGCTTTTCCCAGAGTTGCTGCATGGGCTCAAGCTCTCCGTACAGTTCAAAGCGAGGGAAAGGGCTGGCGGTGCGTACAATACTGATGCCCTTTTTTTCGATAATTTGATCCATTAACTCAGGGCTGGCACCCAATGCGGTCTTCAATTCATCACCTGCCTGGGGACCTGACAAACCAAATCGAACCAGTGATTCGCTGCCGTCTTCCAGTGTGACTTTACTCATCATGACGTACATTTGCAGACGTTTCAGCGTGTCCTCGAGCAAGTCATGAGGCAGCACCATGTAATAGGTGTGCTTGCGTTTAAAGGCTCGAAAACTCGCCAACACCCGGCCTTTAGGATTGCATAGGGCATTGAGTTGGCTGCGGGCGCCATCTAAATGGACAATATTGTTGGTCGTTTGGCCCTGCAGAAATGTTTGTGCGTCATTGCCGTAGGCCTCAATCATTCCCAAGTGAGAGAGATCACAAAGGACGGTGCCGCTCAGGGTTACCCGCCGTTCGCGTTCAGCGTTGCCAAAGCTTTGAACTTCGATCTCATTTTCTGAGGCGTATTCCGCGCCATTGTCGATGAGAAAGCTTTTCCATTCCGGTTTCATAGGTATCATCTCGTGGGGCTGGCAGATAGTTACGTTGAGTTCGATTATACTTTACATAATGATCCGCAGAAATGGATCATTAGAAAGCTTTTTCGAGTAGTGTAATGTATTGAAATACAAAAGGCGCTTTTCGTGACCGACAAACGACCCGTATTTTTAAATTTACTGAAAATTAAGTTGCCGCTACCCGGGTTGGTGTCTTTTTTGCACCGGGTCAGCGGCGTGTTGCTATTTCTAGCGATTCCAATATGCCTGTTTATTTTAGAGCAAAGCCTGGCCAGTCCGTCTGGATTTGTGGCCATCAATGAATTTCTCTCGAATCCCCTGATTGTTTCCATGGTTTTTGTTCTGTTGCTAGCGTTATCGCACCATTTGCTAGCGGGTCTCCGGTTTTTATTGATGGACCTTGAAATTGGTTTGAGCAAGTCAATCTCGATGCAATCCTCCCGGGCGGTGTTCATAGGGGCCGTGGTATTGGCATTGCTGCTAACGCTGGAGATCTATCAATGAGCCACGGACTAGGTGGTTTCCAGCCCTGGCTGATGCAACGGCTGACGGCCGTCTATCTGGCCCTTTATGTTGTATTTTTCTTACTGCTTCTGTTGATATGGGATTGGGATTTCCCCGCTTGGCATGAGT
The DNA here is from genome assembly GCA_034780735.1 of Hyalogyrina grasslei. Taxonomy (NCBI): domain Eukaryota; kingdom Metazoa; phylum Mollusca; class Gastropoda; family Hyalogyrinidae; genus Hyalogyrina; species Hyalogyrina grasslei. The sequence goes on from JAUZSW010487722.1 coordinate 13,378, forward strand.
TGATGACCAATCCGTGGATGGTTTTTGCCAACCTACTGTTTTTTGTTTCGCTTTTACTGCACGCATGGGTTGGTATTCGCGATGTGGTGGTGGACTATGTCCATCCTTTATTGCTTCGGCTGTTCATTCTCATCGTCATTGCCGCAGCGTTATTCTATTTTGGATTTTGGGCATTACAAATTCTACTAATGGTATCCACGGCATGAGCCAGGCAATAAAAAAACGACGCTTCGATGCTTTGATTATCGGTGCCGGTGGTGCGGGTTTACGGGCCGCATTGCAACTCGCACAGGCGGATGCCAGCGTTGCCGTGGTTTCCAAAGTATTCCCCACGCGTTCGCATACCGTGGCGGCGCAGGGCGGCGTCAATGCCGCGTTGGCCAATGTTTCAGCCGACCAATGGCATTGGCACATGTTCGATACTATTAAGGGGGGTGACTATCTTGGCGATCAAGATGCGATTGAGTTTATGTGTCAAATGGCGCCGCGCGTAGTCTATGAACTTGAACATTCCGGCGTGCCGTTCTCCCGCCTGGATGATGGCAATATCTACCAGCGTGCTTTTGGTGGTCAAAGCCAGCATTTTGGTGGCGACCAAGCCGTGCGAACCTGCGCTGCAGCGGACCGTACCGGACACGCTATCTTGCAAACGCTCTACCAACAGAATATCCGTGCGCGCACGCACTTTTTTGATGAGTACTTCGCAGTGGATTTGCTACAGGATGCCGAAGGGCGGATACAAGGTGTTTTCGCATTTGAGATCCTCACCGGCGAGCCGATTATTATCGAGGCTAAAACCACGTTACTGGCGACCGGTGGTGCAGGACAAATTTTCCACACCACCAGCAACGCGCTCATCAACACCGGCGATGGTATCGCCATGGCGCATCGAGCAGGTGCACCGTTACAAGATATGGAGTTCTTTCAATTCCATCCCACTGGGATTGCGGGTCGTGGCATGTTGATTTCCGAAGGCGTGCGCGGTGAGGGCGGTTACCTCGTCAATAGTGAGAACGAGCGTTTTATGGAACGCTATGCGCCCAGTGCAAAAGACCTGGCCAGCCGCGACGTTGTCAGCCGTGCAATTTATACTGAAGTGAAAGAGGGCAGGGGCTGCGGTCCCAATAAAGATTATGTGTATCTGCAGGTCAGTCATTTGGGCGAGGACGTTATTAAAAAGCGCCTGCCCGGTATTCGTGATCTCAGCATGACCTTTGTTGGCGTCGATCCCATTAAAGATCCAATCCCGGTGTATCCCACCGCGCACTACACCATGGGAGGCATCCCAACTAATCGATTCGCGGAGGTCGTCGTTCCACATAAAACCGGCCCGGAAGAAGCCATGCCCGGTTTGTATGCTGCGGGGGAATGCGCCTGTGTCTCGGTGCATGGAGGCAATCGTCTGGGTGGCAACTCCTTGCTGGACATCTTGGTTTTTGGACGTGTCGCGGCTGAACAAATGATTGATTATTTACAAGAAAATCCCTATCACTCAGCAATCACCGTAGACAGTTTGGATCAAGCCCGCAAGAGTCTGGAGCGCTGGGATGATCGTTCCGATGGCGAGTCGGTGGATGAGCTGCGCAAAGAAATGCACAAGATCATGGAAGAGCACTGCGGTGTATTTCGCGAAGAAGCGGTGATGGCCGAAGGAGTGGAAAAAATGCAGGCCATTGCTGAGCGATTTAAGGATGCGCGTCTTCGCGATCATTCCAGTGTTTTTAATACCGCCAGAGTCGAAGCGCTGGAAACCGCCAACCTAATCGACTGCGCCATGGCGACAGCGGCTTCTGCCTTAAAAAGGCAAGAAAGCCGTGGTGCCCATTCGCGTGTCGATTTTCCTGACCGTGATGATAAAAACTGGATGAAGCATTCGCTCTATGACAAACAAACCGGCAGCGTTGACTATAAACCCGTGCGTACCAAACCGCTGACCGTTGACAGTTTTCCACCGAAAAAAAGGGTGTACTGATGCGTTTCTCCATTTATCGCTACAACCCCGAAACGGATAAAAAGCCCTATATGCAGGACTTTGAATTAAGCGAAGCCGACATAGAACCTGGCATGATGCTGTTAGGTGCGCTGCTCAAACTCAAAGAAAAAGATCCGAGTCTGACGTTTCGGCGCTCTTGTCAGGAAGGTGTCTGCGGATCCGACGGAATGAATATCAATGGCCTTAATGGACTTGCCTGCATTACACCACTGGCTGACTTGAGAGAACCGGTTGAAGTACGCCCGTTTCCCGGCATGCCGGTAATCCGCGACTTGATCGTTGAGATGGATAACTTTTACGCCCAATACCGAAAAACCAAGCCCTACTTGATCAATGGCGATCCCGAGCCAGAGGTTGAACGCAAACAAACGCCGGCGGATCGTGATAAATTGGATGGGCTTTACGAGTGCATTTTATGCGGCTGCTGCTCTGCGGCCTGTCCATCGTATTGGTGGAATCCAGAGCGATTCCTGGGTCCCTCGGCTTTATTGCAATCTGCGCGTTTTATTTTAGACAGTCGCGACCAGGCAACAGAAGAACGCCTTGATCAACTCGATGATGCCTATTCTTTATTTCGTTGCCACAGCATTATGAATTGCGTGCAGGTCTGCCCCAAAGGCCTGAACCCCACCGGCGCGATTGGTCAGATCAAAAAACAAATGCTCAAGCGATCTATTTAATGTGGCTGAACAACTGAATAAAGATCAAATTCTCTGGCGATGTCGCCGAGGTATGTTAGAGCTGGACTTGCTTCTGCACAGTTACATGAATCAAAAATTTGATCATTTGAGTAAAAAGGATCTAGCCCATTTTATCCTCCTCCTCGACTACCCCGATCAAACCCTGCTGGAAATTCTAATGGGTCGCCAGATTCCCTCTGCCTCAAAACTGATACCGCTCGTTTCTGAAATCCGCCGTGCTGCCGCCACGGCTTGAGCTACGCCCCTCGCGTGGGTTGCTGATCTGGACCGGAGTATTACATTTACTGACGGCTGTTGTTATTTTCCTTGTCCCATTAACCGCACTGCTCAAAATGTTTGGCTATTTAATCGTTGCAAGCAGTCAGTGGTTTTATTTTCGTTGTGACTATCAACGCCATGGACGTTGTTCATTTTCTGAATTACGACCGCAAAATTTAAAACACTGGCATTTAATTAAAAATAACGGTACTGAAATGAAAGCGGAACTACATCAGCACCAGGTTTTTCGATTTCTTGTTATTCTCCATTTTATGCTTGATTCAGAAGAACGTTGTTTTGTTCTGATTCCAGAAGACTCCTTGGATAAAGACAGTCATCGTCGACTAAGAGCTGCACTAAGGGCCTGTCCCAAAATAACGTAAGTGTATCGCGCCGGATTTTGGTTTGTCCGCAAGGCACGAAAAGGGGTGCATACTCATGGTATGTAATCCTTGCCGTAACGCAGCGGACAGGACAAAAGATCAGCGAGATGCTTACGTTATTTTGGGACAGGCCCTAAAGACCGAAAATGGGTTTTAGCGCCTCAATAAGCTAATGCTCATTAGCGTTGGTTTCACGTCTTGGCGGAGTCGAGAATAGAGAGTATCTTCCTCAAGAAGCGAGCGCGTAAGCGATGTGACAGTGTGGCCTTGGAAAAGAGCGGTGAAGGCAAGATAAGCCGTATAAGAAGAGTAAGGGTGGTGCAATGAAGAACTTCAGCTTCGTTATCTTTCTTTCAATATTTGGCATTGTTAATTATATATAGTTATATCATACTTATTACTTTTGTAAAGGATATCAAAGATAATGCAAGAATGTCCTCGCTGTAAGAGTCAACAGTTTATAAAAAGTGGCATAGTTAAAGAACGCCAACGGTACAAA
>JAUZSW010488833.1:0-17107 GCA_034780735.1 Hyalogyrina grasslei
CCGTAGTAACCCTTGTATTGCATTAAATTCATATCAGCTTTGCCTGTTTTAACTTTACTACCAATTGGCGGAGCGCATAACGCTTCACAATATTGCCAGGGTGCGGTTTGTGCAAATTAATAAGATGGTCTGGCTGTCCACAATCAAATTTCACGCGCGACCCGTTTCCCTGTACCTCATCATATCCCAGAGCTTTCAAGAGAGTTGTTAGCTCCTGCCAGGAAAAGTCAGAAGGAATCAGCAACAACCTGGCAATTAGTTTTTGTTTTTTACCCACACTACATTCCTGTTTCTAATGATATGAGTATATAGGTCGGAAAGAGGACTTGCACCTATAGATTAGTTGCACCCTCTCTCATACCCGCATCACAGGTTGGGTAAGATACGCATTGAACCCGATCAAAAGGTCATCAAACCTTAGCGTGCATCGCCTCCCGATATTTCAACTGCGCTTTCTTCCGCGCTAAATTAGGTAGACTTATCTATACGGCTTCCATGAATACCGCATACACAAGCAGTAGACAAACCGCTATTACCGATCCCCAACTATTGACCCGCATTCCCTAATCAAGCACACCTCATAGCCAAGACAAACGGTCACGTTCATCCGATGAATAACCCATCTTTCTACACAAAAAAAGAAAAGCCACACATCGAGTGGCATCATCCGCAAAATTGTTCACAGTTCGTATAAAACACTATTTATTCGCGTTAATTCTAGTCACATAATCCTTTCTCATAGGAAACGGCAATGGATTGCCATCAACCACAGCGGAATATCAATACAGGGAAGTAAGTAATGAAAAGTAATACAGAAAGTACACTCCCCTCCCCGCTAGGCACAACACTTTTTCCCCAAATTGAAGCTACAAATTCCGCGATCAAATTCGATCACAGTCCAATGGGCGACCACCTAAGAAGAAAAACCGCTCAATCATGAACTCAAGGTAACGTATATATTCGCTGGTTAGGACTGATCCCAAGTGTATTTTCACATGATTTCATCAGTCGAATTCAAGGTGTAGAGGCCAAACCATTTGGGGGCCTTGGCAGGTTTGTAGATTATTAGATCTGACACCATTGCTTTCTGCCATCTGATTAAAATATTCACTTCCCCAATCTTAACACCCCATCATCCCGGCGCAGGCCAGGATCCATATTCGCAGTTTGTGGCATTACCCAAAATTCCCGCCCGTACCGAAGTGGCAAAGAACGCGCCTAACTGGAAGCTCCGACCCAACCAAACAGTAAACCCCGCTCCCTCTAGACTAAAAACCCCCGCACCCAGCGCCGAACGACAACCATCCCACAAAACCAACGGTTACATTTACCCGATGAATAACCCAAGTTTTTACACAAAAAGAGAAAAGCCACACATAGAGTCGCATCATTCATGTAACCGTTCACAATTCGTATAGATCGCTATTTATCCGTGTGAATTCCAGTCGCATAATCCTTTCTTATAACGAAGCGGCAATGGATTGCCATCAACCAAAATGGAATAGAAAGACAGGGAAGTATGCAATGAATAACAATACTGAAATAACGGCCCTTTCCCCGTACTTTTCCTCCAAATTGAAGCTACGGCTACCCCGATCAAACAATATTCTAATACGGTGAGCGATAGAAACATAAAAAGAACAAAGGAACTTTGATAAGCGATCTGAGTAAAAGCTGAGGCTTAATTAACTAATCATAATTTTAAAGGGAATAAAATCATCATGGACGATGAAATCAAAAAAGTATCCGTTATAGGTCTTGGGTACATCGGATTACCAACAGCAGCGATATTTGCAAGCTCTGGAGTATCTGTAATCGGTGTTGATAACAATTCCAAGGTAGTCGAAACGATTAATAGGGGCGAAATCCACATCGTAGAGCCAGGGCTGCAAAAGCATGTGGCCAACGCAGTAAACAATGGACTTTTAAAAGCCACTACAACCCCCGAACCTGCGGATGCATTCTTGATTGCAGTCCCCACTCCTTTTAAGGATGAGCACAAACCCGACCTTACTTATATAGAATCAGCTACCAAAGCGATCGCTCCTGTACTAGAACAAGGGAATATCGTCATTCTAGAATCAACCTCTCCCGTTGGTACAACCGAGAAAATGGCAGAGTGGCTGGCGAAAGCGAGACCTGATTTAGCTATTCCAACCCAAAGTAATCCGACAGGAGACATTTTTATTGCCCACTGCCCTGAGCGTGTTCTTCCAGGCAACGTATTGTATGAGCTTGTCCATAATGACAGGGTGATAGGTGGCATCAATGAAATATCATCATTAAAAGCAAAGTCAGTTTATGAGATCTTTGTGCAGGGTTCCTGCATAACAACCAAAGCTCGAACAGCTGAAATGGCTAAACTCACCGAAAACTCATTCAGAGATGTCAATATAGCATTTGCCAATGAGCTTTCTTTAATATGCGATCAATTAGAAATTGATACGTGGGAGCTTATCTCCCTTGCCAATCGACACCCTCGTGTCGATATCCTGCAACCTGGCCCCGGAGTAGGTGGTCATTGCATCGCAGTAGACCCCTGGTTTATCGTAGACTCGGCACCGAAACTTTCAAAAATCGTAAAAACTGCACGTCTGGTTAATGACTCAAAACCTGACTGGGTGATTAACAAAGTATCCGAGGCAGCAAGTCAGTTCCCTATTCCCAGGATCGCTTGTTTCGGAATCGCATTTAAAGCCGATATTGACGACCTTCGAGAAAGCCCTGCCCTAGATATCGTAAAAACACTTGCGGAGAATTCCAACTACGAGATCTTAGTGGTGGAACCCAATATTAAGTCTCTACCTAGCGTGCTTAGTACTTTGGTAAATGTGACGCATACATCGATGGAAGACGCGCTTGAACATGCCGATATTATTCTAGGATTAGTCGATCATGAGCCTTTTAAAGGTATTAACCGGGAAAAACTATTCACCAAGCCTGTTATTGACACTCGTGGAATGTGGCGGGAGAGGCGTACTAATAGGCTGACTCGTTCAACACCTTCTTCCCAAACACCCCCAACATCGATTACGGATACCCGCGTTCGGGCTACAAACTAAAACCTAATTTATTACGTTGTATTCAAACACCAGGGAACGGGTTAATGGTTAAACAGCTACCGAGCACTATTAAAAATAAAATTAATTTAGGCAATATAAATGCTGCGGACATACATGACAAGGTATACGATGCCTATTATGGAAAGCTTGGTAACAAGTTTATGCAAGAAACGCAGGCGCGTATTCACTGGATATGCTCGCAAGCGTCTGGGTCTCAAATTTTGGATATTGGGTGTGGCCAAGGTATCTGTGCACTAGTATTAGGCAGAGAGGGTAAAGTGGTAACGGGTATCGATGTCGACCCAACTGCAATTGAAGAGGCCAAAAAACATCTTTCTAATGAACCTCAGGTAGTACGTGAAAATGTTACTTTCTACAGTGTTGATGCAGCCAATCACACGTATGGACCAGAGAAGTACAATACGGTTATATTGACGTCGGTCCTAGAGAACCTGATTAATCCGGAAAGACTCATTCGCATAGCATCAGAAGCACTTTCGTCGGATGGACGATTAGTGATTACACTACCGTTTGGCATCAATGATTATATAGATCACAAACATACATTCTATTTATTAGAGCCCTATCAGTTAATTTCAAAGTATTTTGAGGTTTTTGATATCCATATTATTGGGAAATGGATTGGAATTGTTGCTGTAGTAAAAAATGAAAAGTCAGACGAGTTCAAATCAGATGAATTCAGTAGTGGACTAGTAAAGAAATTAGAAATGGGTTTTCTAACTATTGAAAGGGATCTACAAAATAAACTATCAGACCAAAATGTACAACGTCGAGAAGCCGATGTACAACATAAAGAAATCAACAAGAAATTACAATTCGAAAAAAAATGTCTATACGATGAAAAGACTACCCGCAAGACACTTGAAGCGTCTAAGAGACTAATCGAGTCCCGCTTAGAAGATGCTGACACTCAGAACTTCAAAACACGGCGTGAGCTCTTAGAGGCAAATAACTCTATCTTAACAACTAAAATAAATAACAATCACCTAGAAACAGATTTCAGTGCAACCATGGTTAATCAGGAACAAGAAATAATCAAAAGTAACTTTGCGAAAGAACAAATCAGATCCCTTAATATCGAGGTATCCGAACTCCAAGATCTCTATCACAAAAAAGAAAAAGAACTCAATGATATTAGTATAGTACTAAATAAAACAAATGACTCGTTCACAAAAGAAAAAGACGAACACGAGACCAGCACTATCTCTTTAAAATCAAAAATCCTCGCTATAGAAGATGAATTAAACAATTATAAATCGCGCACAGAAATACTGAATAGTAAGGAAATCCATAAACGGCAATCATTAGAAAGTAAAATCTTAGGCCTATCCAAGCAGATAAATAAGTATAAAACAAACCTAAAGGGAATGGACTATCGAAATAAAAGACTAAAAACAGAGCTTGATACGGCTCGGGTAAGAACAAAAAATGCAAAAAATACACTTTCATTTAGACTAGGTAACGCGTTAATAACATCAACTCATTCTTTCAAAGACCTAATTAAACTACCCTGGAATCTATATTCTGAATACAACATCTTTAAAAAACAAAGAAGAATAACAGCAACCCCTTTAGAAACTATATCCATAACAAAAAAGAAAGACCAGCGAATTATAAGTAAGACAATAAAAAACCTTAAAATAGCATCTATAATGGATGAATTTACCTATAATTCGTTTAGACACGAGTGCGATTTATTTCAGATAACCCCGGGAAACTGGGAAAGTGAGCTCACAGGTTTTCGACCTGACCTATTGTTTATCGAGTCTGCATGGAAAGGAAAAAATGACTTATGGGCAATCAAAGTTAGCAACTGCTCTACAGAGCTAATAGAGGTTATTCAATGGTGCCACAACAACAAAGTAAATGTAATCTTTTGGAACAAAGAAGACCCAGTTCATTTTAATACCTTTATTCCGGCAGCTAAATTGGCCGATCTTGTTTTTACTACAGATATTGACTGTGTTCCAAAATACAAAAAGGAAGTCAAACACGATAATGTATATTATCTCCCTTTTGCGGCACAACCTGCATTACACAACCCAATCGAAACCCAAGACAGAAAGGATGCATTCAATTTTGCGGGATCTTACTATTTACGTTACCCAGAAAGACAACGTGATTTTGAAGCGTTAATAGGTGCGGTAAAACAATTTAGGCCTGTTGAAATTTATGATCGAAATTTCGACAACCCTCATCCACATTATACCTTCCCGGATGAATATTTGCCTATGATATTGGGAAGACTACCGTTTGAGGAGATAGACAAAGCCTATAAAGGATATAAATATGGTATCAATATGAATACCATAAAACAGTCACAATCAATGTTTGCGAGGAGAGTTTTTGAATTACTTGCTTCAAATACATTAGTTATAAGCAACTTCTCACGGGGGATGAGGCTTTTATTTGGTGATCTAGTTATCTCCTCTGACGATACCAAACAAATCTCAAGCAGATTAGAAGAGATTTGTAGTAACGAAATCCACTATAGAAAACTAAGATTGCTAGGATTAAGAAAAGTAATGTCTGAGCATACCTACCAAGATAGGCTCTCATATATCCTTAGCAAAATTAACAATACTCAAATTAAAAAGGATATACCCACGATTTGTATGTATGCGACAGTAAATACTAGTGAGGAACTCTCTAGTGTATTTAAATCATATAAAGATCAGCTATACTCTACTAAAGAACTAGTTATTATCAAGCTATTTAAAGAAGAATATAAAATAGATGATGGTTCTATAAAAACACTAACATCAACATCAGAGTGTATTCGATATTTATCCTCAAAAATTAAGGATAAGGTGCTCTTAGGCGAATTCTGTCCGCATGATTACTACGGTAAAAATTACCTTACCGATCTATCTCAAGCGAGCCAATATAGCGAGTCTAAAGCATTTGGAAAGGGAAGTTATTATAGCTACAATAAAAATATTGAACTTCACCACAATGGAATACAATACAAACTCACAGATTCACTACATATTCATTCATCATTAGTAAGAATTGAAGCTATTGGTGAAAAGGGTATTATGCGCTTACTAAACGAAAATAATGCTCTGACTCTCGATAATATGCTATCGACAGATGAATTTAACTATTGCAAAAATGGAATTCAATCGTCACCAAAAGACCTGGCTAGAATAGTTGACGATCTTTACATCACTGATCAAGGGGTTTGCCATCGTTCAATTTCGATGGGAGTGTCGAATTCAGTAGTTTATAAGAGCCCACCCCGACAAGATGACTCAACATTACCATCTCTTAACGCCTCAGAGCTATTTGAATTATTTCCAAAGCCATCTTCTACTAAGATCAAAATGAGCTATTTAGAGGGTAAAATACATATTGATACAAAATTAGGGAGTGGGAAGCATTCATACCTTTATGCAAATAAGGCCTTCACACGAGAGAACTTAAATTTTGTCTTGAACAGTCAATTTAGATTGAACTCAAGCTCTACACTAGAAAATATGTACACCGTCTTTGAGTTTCAAGACAAAGATAGAAATAAAATATCTCATAGCATAAACCCAACTGGTAAAACTCACGCTTTGGCAATTCCTAGAGAGTGCGTTTACCTAAGGCTTGGACTCAAGTTTGTAGGCAGCGGTACCGCGCGCATATCTAAGCTTTTACTTGGTTCTCATGGGCAAGTCCCTTTTGCGCTAGCAGCGAAGTCTAAAAAACTAGTCCTAACGAAACAGTATCCTTCGTATAATGATATCTATAAATATGGTTTCTTACATACAAGAGTACGTGCCTATAAAAGAGCGGATGTATTAGTAGATATTTTTCGAATAAACAATCAACCACAGTCTCCATACAGGGAATTTGAGAATATCGATGTGGCCACAGGAAATGCAACCCTCCTAGATACGACATTAAGAACAGGAAGGTATGACCACGTATTGGTACATCTTTTAGACGAAAATATGTGGAACGTTTTAAAGAATCATATAGACAGGATTAATATTACCATATGGATACATGGTGCGGAAATACAAATATGGCAAAGAAGATCATTTGAATTTGATAGAATGACCACAAAGGAAATCGCAAGACAAAAAAGACTAAGCGCGAACCGAGTCAATTTTTGGACGACTTTATTAAATAATCCCCACAAGAATATTAAGTTTATCTTTGTATCAAATATATTTAAACAACAAGCTCTGGGTGATCTAAAACTAGAAGTAGATAAAAAACATCTTGGAATTATACACAACTATATAGATAGTACAGTTTTTCCATATACTCCTAAATCATCTAATAAAAGGTTAAAAATACTATCTATTAGACCTTTCACAAGCCAAGTATATGGAAACGATTTGACAGTACAAGCCATCATTGAGCTCAGTAAAAGAGACTTCTTTCATAATCTTGAATTCCTATTGGTTGGTGATGGCGATTATTTTGACAAGGATACCAGACCACTAAAAGGGTTTAAGAATGTTAAATTAAAAAAAACATTTTTATTTCATTCAGAAATTTCCAAATTACATAAGGAATATGGAATATTCTTAATTCCTACAAGGTCCGACACTCAAGGCGTATCTAGAGATGAAGCGATGTCGTCAGGACTAGTTCCGGTAACAACAAATATTTCTTCCATACCTGAATTTGTGGATAGTAGCTGTGGAATGGTGGTTGAACCAGAAAACCCCAAAGCATTGGCGGACGCAATAGAGTTTCTTTACAGAAATCCAAATGATTTCTTAAAACTCTCAAAAGCAGCCAGTGAACGAGTAAGGCTTCAAAGTAATCATGAGAGGACGATTGGGCAAGAAATAGCTATCATAAATTAATACTGTATCCAGCAGCCTATAGGTTGGGTGTTAAAATAACCACAAATATATATCAGTTAATAACTTTACGATCTTAATGGTAAAACATGATTCATTACGAGGTTGTATCAATGAGTTATTCTGATAATAAAAACCGTGTTGCTACAACAAATTATTTTGTATATGTCGGATATGATGCTTTTATTTTAATATTCAAGATTTAATAATTATTTTTCGTAACTTTCGTTGAATCTAAAATTATCACGTATTTAATCGTAAATGAAAGATAAAAAGTAATGTAGGAGTATAATCGACTTATAGACAGATAATTTAACCATTATCTGTAAAAGACTTAGGTATAAAAATGTACTACTCGCCTTAAGGAAGAAAAATATGATATGTTCAGAGACAGGTTCAGGGTTTAAGAATATGTTTACGATGGAGCATAACAATCGAAGCATTAAATTTAGATTTACCCGTTCGGAACAAAATAATAAACCAATTCTTTTTATACTCCACGGACATGGACATTCTGGCGAACCGTCGAATTTTCAAAGTCCTAACTGGAATGTTGTTTGCCCAATGGACAGTTATGGATACGACGGACTCGGGTCTTGGTATTTAGGTGAAAACGGTGACATGTTTTGGATATCGGCAATTACCGCCTTGGTTGAATGGGTAAAAAACGTCACCGGTACTGGAAGAATATACTTTTGGGGAAGTAGCATGGGAGGTTATGCGAGTATCGTTCATGGACGATTAAATAATGCAACATCGGTATATGCTAATGTCCCTCAAACAGTGTTATTAGACTCAAGCTATTCTAATAATGGAATGAAAAAATATTTTGAGCCTATATTTGGAGATACAGTTAACAATAACTACAATGACCTCAAATCATTATTTACGGAGAGAACCCGTACAACCTACTTTTTGTGCTTCAACCAACTAGAGGGCGGTAATTATTTTGAGGAGCAATGCCTTAGGTTTGCAACCCACTTAACTCAGTTAAAACAGAAGCTATATCTAGAAGTGCGACCAACCTCTTCTCATGGAAAAAATCATGGTATTTCAGAAAGTATAAATTTATTTAAAAGATATGCAAATGTCTAGTGGTATTCTTATTGAAAGAGGAAGAAAGCTACTAGATGAAAACATTATATGTTTTATGGATAAAGCTGAGATTGAACTGTCCCCAAAAACAGATTGGGCTAAGAATCCCTTCAACGATAGAACCTGGATGTGGCATCTTCATCAGATGTCATTTATCGAAACTCTATTGGCGTATGATATTAACAAATCATCATTTTTTGGTGTCTCATATGCAATAGAGCTTATCAAATCCTGGGATAATCAATTTAAAGATAATCTTAAAGATCCATTTGCATGGCATGATCACGCGACGGCAATTAGGGCTCGCCATTTAGTATCGCTGCTGGTCTTCCTTAAGAATAGTAATGCACAACCGCATGATATATCGTATTTGGAAGGCTTATGCATTACTCATGCTAAACAATTAAGGTTAGATTCTTTTTATACCAAAGCAACTAACCATGGCCTTGATCAGTCTATGGCACTCTATGTACTAGCTAACACTTTAAAGAGCAATAAAGATTCTACACATTGGATAGAAACCTCAGTCAAACGAATTAATTTTGAGATTTCACATGCTTTCGCAAAAGATGGTGGTCATATCGAAAATAGCCCTTCCTATCTAGTCTTCGGATTAAAGCAAGCTTTAGAAGCTCTAAAACTTGCTACTGAGTATAAAAATACCTCTTCAAATATCTATTTTTCACCTGATATTTTTAGTAAAGCGGTCGAAGCCTTGACTTTTATTGTTAGGCCTGACGGTAAACTACCTTTCATTGGCGATACGAAAGATTTCGCAGTGAGAGATTTTATCCGCTCTACTGATTGCAGCACATATAATAATTTCCTTTATTCAATTTCTAATGGTAAGAAAGGAACCCCACCCTCTTCTAACGATCTTGTATTAAAGAAAAGCGGCTGGGCTATATTCAGAAGCTCTTGGGATAAAAATACACTAAACGGTAGTACACAAATTGTATTCAAGTGTGGGTTTTTAAGTAATTACCACAGGCACGATGATGATTTACATTTCACTCTTTTTGCCCACGGGGAAGAATGGCTGATAGATGGTGGGGAATACAAGCATGCTCCCAAAGATCTTTATCGAATCTATTTCAGATCTGCAGAATCGCATAATATTTCTATGCCATACTCCGTACGTGCCCATCGCGTTCTCAGCGATTCCTCGAATACCGGCATTAAATCATACGATGAGTATAACGGCAAATCATCTGTTTACGGTGCTTCTGATATGTTTGATGGATACGTGTCTTATCGAACTTTGGCGTATCACAGAGATAGAAATAAGATTAAAGTAAACGATATTTGCTACCCAGTTAAAGATCCAGCTATAGATCGAATAAATAACAGAGTGAATCGGTCATGGGTAACCTATGTCACTCGATTTATGATCCCGAATAACAAGCAGATTGTTATTGATACTGAAAATAAATGCGTCAGGATAATTGGAAAATCGAATACGCTTGTAATCGACACAAGAAATTGTAACGGGGCTATTTCAGTAAAATCAGGACAACAGGAACCCTCCCTTAGAGGATGGAGATCTACTAAAAGTGGTGCTTTAGAAAAGGCCTATTCTTTAGAGCTACAACACATGGAATATAACTTAGATTTTGAGTACACATTGTCCTGGGAAGACTCTCAAAAAAATACTTCAAATATCGAAATTTCTACCGCTCCGGATTCCTTTATAAAAGCTAATTATTTGGATAACTCTAAAAGCCCTCCAGTTAAAGAACAATTGACATCAAATCCCCCCAAGGGACCACAAATATTTTTTGAACACAGTTTTGTCACTTCACGACATGAGAAGATTACATTGAAAGTCGATGGGTTATTTTCAGGTATAGATGAACGCGCTATCTTTTTAGAAGATCATGTTTCAGTTTACGGAATTCGAGAAACAATTCTTGGGACAGGAGCGAGTATTTGTCTTTCCAATGATGCAGGAGAGAGCTGGAGGACCACTAAATTATCCGCAATCAGGGCCCATATAACACGTTGCTTTACTCTTCGCTCAGGAGAACATCTCCTACAAACAACAAATCCTTTTGGAATGTTTTTAGCATCAAACGACTTCTCAAGCGTCACTTGTATTAAATCCAGCGCACGATATAACTGGCATGGGAGCTGGAGTATTGACCAATCTCAAACAGGCACAATATGCTTTGGCGAATATTGCGATCGCGATCGGTATGTCCAAATTGTTCGTAGCGTTGATGGCGGTAAAACCTGGCATGACTCTCTAGTTATTCAAAACTTACCGGGCCAAGAGTCATCTATTCGCCACTTCCATTTAGTACAGTCTGACCCCTATATTTCTGGGCGTTGGTATGCATCCAGCGGTGATATAAATCAGGAATGCCGCTTTTGGATCAGCGACAATGATGCGCAAGATTGGGCTGAACTTGGGCGACCCAATCTGACAGGAGATCATCCATTCAATGGAATAGAGCAATTGAATTCTATTTATCGATTTGTTGCACTTCACATTACTCAAGATCACATTTATTGGCCAACTGATGACTTACTAAGGCGCAAAACACCCGCATTCTTTCGTATGTCCAAGCAACCTCCATTTAAGATTGATTATTTATGTGATGTTGGCGGGCAAGAAGCACGCACCTGCACGGACTTAGGGGACGGAAGATTACTCAGCATTACTCAGTCTAACAAAGAAAAAGATTATGTCGAGGTTCATCTTCTCGGTATCGACGGATTTTGTAGTGAGGTTGCGCAACTACCTAGCATCATAAGTGGTAATTCGTCATTCTGCAGGTCGCTAGCAAGTAAAAAAGCTGTAGACGGATACTTCTTTACCTATGCGGGGGCCGACATACTCGATGCTCGACCAAGAACCATGCGTTGGAAAATCATAAATCACCAAGCTATGCATGATTCTACATAAGCATACCACGGCAACTTTAGTCCGTTATAATTCGTATTTTATTATAATCATTTTGTTGATAGAAAATTATTCTAAGAAACCTAAAGCAGATTATTACTTAGATTCACTATCGGTATAAAATCGTTTAGTAAAACTATGAAAACTAAATATTGATTAATTAAAAGTAGGAAAATATATATGGTCCAAGGGCTCGAAAGTAACTGTAACAAATGCTCAACAGAAATTAGAAATCACCTTCTAAACTGCACATGGGATCGCAATAGACACAAGTTTATTCACGAGAATCGGAAGACGCAATATGGTACTTTAGTGGAGTATTTTTGCCCCAATTGCAAATCACGCGTACGTAGTCGTGGAATATTTGAACTTATAAATAACCGATTTGATAGTCCTAAATATAGACCCTTTGAAAGGGGTTTGCTTGTTTCCTGTGGAGAATTTGAGCGAAAGTTATTTGGAAATATATGCGAGAGTTATCGTCATATTAGCCTCCAGGGACAGCATGGTGATCCGATCTGTGAAGAAGGAATAGATATCACCATGATGCCACAAGTAAAAACAGGAGGTTATGATCTCTATTTTGCCATGGTAGTTTGGGACTATATACCTGCAATGAAAAAAGCGATAGAGGAAGCTGCTCGAGTGTTAAAAGCTGGCGCCCAGCTGATCGTTTTTATTCAGCCTTGGCGGGTTAACGATGGTGTTGCATCACCTGAAGCTATACATTTTGATGCTCTAAATTATGAAAACTATGCTTCTAAGAATGATAAAGGTGAAACAGGTATACCAGACATAAGAGTAGGACATGACTGGCTACATCAAGAATTAAGAAAATATTTTCGTATGGAGAAATTTCAATTTCAGGATCCGATTTCCCCCATCAAGGTAGAGTTCCTGACTGGAATAAGGAAATAGTTTAATAGAGGAAATAATGTAGCACTGATAATAATTACCACAAATATATAACTAAATATATAACTATTTGTTACTAAGTCATAACACTTGACTTTACCTTTCCACATCTGTGAGAACCTTGGTTTAGTAGCATAAACAATTAAATCTTAATACCTATGAAGAGTTTTAATAAAAGCCAATCTTGACACTCTTACCGGTGCCTCTTACTTCATGATCCTAATTCGCTACAACCACTATGAATAGAATAGCATTAATATCTGATGATTTAACCCTCAACTCTCTAAAACACGAAACAAATATCATCAATATTACGCGATATAATTATCGTTTTTTTCTGCATCTTCAACGACCTGATATATTTCTAGTAGAATCTTCCTGGCTAGGTAAAAATAACCGCTGGAAGTATCAGATCGCATCCTATCCTGAGCATCCAGAAAGAAGTAATCATACGCTGGAAAGAATCGTGTCCTACGCAAAAGACTTAGGCATTCCGACTGTATTTTGGAATAAGGAAGATAGCATTCATTTCGACCGGTTCATAGACAGCGCAAAACTCTTTGATCACGTCTTTACTGTCGATGAGAACGCCATTCCACGTTATAAAAAGATTATGGGAGAAGATGCATCGGTACATTCCATGATGTTTGCCGTGCAGCCTGAAATCCATTCTTTTACTGGTTTTAATTACAAACATACCCGTGCTAATTTCGTCGGTAGCTATAGCTTACACATCCATGACAAACGTCGCGAAAGGCAGCAGATGTTATTCGAAACAACAGCCAAATCTATAGGCCTAACTGTTGTAGACAGGAATTCCAAGCGTAAGTCAAACAACTACAGATACCCCAAACTTACAGGAATGGACACCCGGCCAGCCGTTTCTTACAAAGAAACCGCTCAGATATACAAGGACTATCTTGTTTCTCTCAATGTAAATACCGTCGATGACTCCCCTACTATGTTCTCTCGCCGATTAATTGAAATTATCGCCTGCGGAGGCATCGCTGTAACTACACCGGCTGAATCCGTTGACCGGCTGTTTAAGGACTACTGCCACATAGTTAATAACAAAGAAGAAACTGAAGACCTATTCTCTCGACTATTACACGGCCCCAGTAAACTGGACATGGAAATGGCTGAAGCAGGTGCCCACTATATACTACAAAACCACACATGGGCACATAGGATTGATCAAATCAGAAATGTGATAGGCATATAGATACTATACCTCTATGCAAAACGAGGGTGTCTTTTGAATTACTCCCTACATGCCCAATAAACTTATCTGCCCAAAATATGCTCGGGGTATCTAGGGCCACCGAAGATCACAAGCTCTAGCGCGGGAATACTTCCGCCCTCGTTCGACTTCGGAAGCTACCGTACTCTGTTTTGACATGAGTAGGCGGTTTGTTCATTTGGGACTGAGAGAAGGTCATTTTCGAAATATTATCGCAATCGCTCCATTCCCAATGCATGCCTTATTATGCCGACCTTAACAATTCAAATATTTAATCGGGTTAGCTGCACCTTTAGTGAAAAAGGAAGAGATCGATTTATACCTTAGTTTATCACGAACCGCATCACTTGATTTAGAGCCATTGAAACCCCAACGAGTTTTGCCCCCTACTTCAATGGGATACCATTCATCAATCTTGTATATCTCTCTTGTTAAGCCACGATACGTTGAAATTGCATATTTCGCATTTTCTTTTCTTGACCCAAGAACCCAAGCTTTTCTTGTTGCATCGTATAATTCATTTTCAGTCATCTCACGAAAGTAAAGCCTGTTGATATTAATTAGCATTATCGGTTGGTCAGTTGATAACTCTTCAGCTTCATATATGGCTGAAATTTCTTCCACGGTTTTCAGCCCATAATCAGCTGAATAGTGCCCACCTTGTATGTTTGATAAGCTATACATTCCTACAAAGTCAATCAACGATGCTTCAACCTCAAATGCCGCTTTTTCAGTAAGGCCATGCCTTAGAATAAAATGCTTTACGCTATTCCCTGATTCTATTATCTCTCGAATTGTTTCTAGCTTTTCTGTTTCGCTATCAGTCTCTATTGCACATTCAATATGATTGAATACTCGATTTTCAACACCTTTCCCAACGTAAAAAACCTTATTAGATCTCGGGTCTTGAAGAAAATAGACATAGTGATCGAGCTGTTCAATTACTGCTTGACTAAACATTGAGTATCCTTTTGTTCAATTTAATAATTAAGCTTTGTTTCTATAGTAGTCCAAAGTATGGCGCATAAAACAACTTATGAGGCATTTACTACACAACGCCTATATGTGCTCGAAGTACTTTAACAACGCTAGCGCCTGCTGCTTTTGCTGCACCTTCCGCAAATTTCTTAGCTACATCTTTAAATGCGTTAATTTTTTCTGCGTCACCCTTCTTTTTCTTCGCGGATTCATAACCAGACTTAAATTTCTTTAACTCAGCTTTGTTAAATATTGTTTCCAATACTGTAAATAGACCTTCCGAAGACACCTTCACTATTTCTGTATTGAACGAATTATCGAATATATGTTGGTGTGTTTTTAATCGGCCTTGCAGCCAATTTTTCGCTAGAGAATCTTCGATAATAAGACAAATTTTTCCATCATCAGTTTCTAAGCTTGCCTTGCTCAATGCTGCAAGCAAACGCCCCATCGCTTGATCCTCAATGCTCTCTCCAAATTTTAAGGCAGCGTCGTATCTAAGTTTTTTTATCCTTGCAACGGGTGTTCTTAACTTTTCACTGACAGTTTGGTTTCCAGCCATGGCCAATGGCTCAGCCCCATTTACCCCACACTTGTCTAATAAGTACATAACAAGCGCGTCTATATCTGATTTAGGCATAGAACCAAGACCTAAACTCAAATAATTATCAAGAAATTCCTTTTCAAAAACACTCATTTTTTGCCTCTATTTTTTTAAACCTTACGCTTCAACGCCAAAAACTCACCGGGGCGCGCCTAATCATAGGTGCTTCTTATACACCTTTATTCATCTAAAACTATACAAAGTCGTTACCTCCAACACCTCGGGTATCCAACCATTCCTCTCCCGGCACTCGGCTTATCGATACAAGGCCATCGGATGTTTTAATAGTCATTACTTGCTCAACGCTATCATCAACTACCTTATTAGCTAATGGATTTGGATTGTCGCCACCTAAAGAGTCCCAAATCTCAGTTAATTTGTCTTGAATAAATCCGCCTAATATTTTCATCTTGTTATCCTATAAATTTGACTGGTTATTCCTTTGGCTTCTATTTTCATAGTACAACCCTGGCTTTATAAAAAATATAATCCGCACTAAGGGCTCTCCACTTACCTGTGATTTTCATCTACTATCAAATACAACCATGTAGAGATAATGACTTAAGAACGCGCTAATATGGGACTTTGAATGCATACAATTATTAGATGCCAATGATCTCTACTTCTTTCTACTCTAGGGTAAATATCGTAATACCACTTTCACGGGTATTGGACATAAATTCAACTATAAATCTCTAAAACTCCACAAACACCTTCATCACCACCCCGCTCTCCCGTAACAATTACCGCCGTTATTTTTTTACTGCGCATCAGTTTTTCTGCATCGCTTAGTTTGGTGCTGGCGGTGACGGTGACTGGGTTGAGGTTGGCATATTTCAATACGGGTTTTTGCAATACGTCGTTATCTTTGAGCATGGCTCTTCGCAGGTCGCCATCGGTGATGATGCCTTTGGGTTTTCCGTCTTCGATGATAACGGCTAAGCCCAGTCTTCCGGATGTCATGACAAACAGACATTCATGAACCGTTGAGTTTGGTTGCACGGTGGGGACGTTGGTTTTCATTACGTCTCGGACTTGGGTGAGGAGTTTTTTGCCCAAGCTACCGCCGGGGTGGAAGACGGCGAAATCGATTGGCTTAAAGTCTCTGGCGTTGATTAAAGCCACGGCCAACGCATCACCCATGCCCATGGTGGCCATGGTTGAGGTGGTCGGGGCGAGGTTGTTGGGGCACACTTCCCGCTCTACGGCGACGTTTAAGATGACATCGGAATGCTGGCCTAACGTGGAGTCGGGTTTACCGACGAGGCTGATGATGTGGCAACCAAAGTGTTTGAGTGAAGGCAGTAGTTTGGTGACTTCTTCGGTTTGGCCGCTGTAGGAGATGAGGATGAGCAGGTCGTCCGAGGTGATCATCCCCAGATCACCATGAAAGGCTTCGGCGGGGTGAATAAAAAAGGACGGCGTGCCGGTGGAGGCAAAAGTGGCGGCCATCTTTTTACCGACGAGACCGGATTTTCC